>DWHP01000207.1:0-22698 GCA_018247895.1 Parnassius honrathi
AAGCACCCGAAACGTCGGGTATTAAAAATAAAATAAATAAAACGCGATAAAATCCGTAAAAGTAGTTTTAATCAATAAGTCTTTGAGGTCAAGTTTCTATGCGAGATCAGGTGTTCTATGTATTTCTATGTTTCCGATTTTCTGCTAATTAATCGTTAGTAAATAGTTAATATGAAGTCTCCGTGATGGAAGTGAGTTCATTAACTCTCTCGTCCCGTGGGATCTTAAAATCGTAGAAAGTATTAGATCTAGAAATAAACTTTCTATACATTATGTTAAATTAACTATTATACGAGATTTAACTGATATATTGGATATATATCATGTAACACAATAGATCTATTGATATTGTACATACATTGGTATAATATATTAATTAATATTAGCGGCTAATTAACATCTTGTAATTTTTATTATATTCTAATCAATTACAGTGATAACTAAAAATAATGCAAAACGGAATTTTATGTAATTTTCTTTTAACCTATATTTGCTTAATTTTTATGTATGAAACATGCATGAATATGTCGCATTGCTGCGCTTCTCTGTGGAACTTCTAAGAAACCTCTTCTGTGAATCTTCTCCTCTTACATTATGTTTAATAATTCATTTGTTTAAACGTATTGGAGCATTTAACATGTCTTCTAAGTTCTTAATTCTTCAAGGTTCAAAGTTTTGTAAAATTAAATTCAAATTGATATCTTGTTCACAAGCACGTACATTCGTGTTAATAGCAATAATATCATTGAATATAATTACGAAATTTTCGTCTACATAGTCGGCTCCATTCAACAATGCATGCAATATTATATTTGTTTTCAAAGAAATATGTCGTTTTGTTCAACTAGCGATTTTTTTATTACAACTACGAATACTTTATTATTTTTTTAAATAATCCCAAAACATCGTTAAAATTTGTGACGACTGATGTTTGCGATGTGACTAAGTTTTCGAATTAAAATACATAACAATTAACGAGGAGCCCTTCGAGATCCCACGAGTATACTTCTATCGAATTTGTCCTAGGCGATGATTTCAGTGCTCTGTTGAAATTGGAAGCTATCAACTGTGCGGGACAAATAATACAGCCAAAAGGTTACCGACTTTACGTAGAGGTGTCTACTTACTGATTCTAGTCTGTACGTTTTTGTATAATGTAAGGCTTACACGATTAGGTCGGAGATAGGACACTTGATAAAGTGATCTCGAGGCGGGATTAAGTGCCCGTGGCTCGCTGTGTTATTTTGCTACTTATTTCCTGAGCATCGCCTCTGCCGTCACTCTACTCCTATACAACCACGACATTCTTTTTATTTCATTGATAATCGATTAAAGTAATCAAAGTGTATATATCATTTCTTCGCATTTTAACGTTAACATGCATATGTAATGATGGTGACATGTATGTTTTTAGACATATTAGAATAAGATGAATATGTATACTATTTGAACATTGAAGCCATGCAACAAAAAGTTACTTTTCCAGTGTTTTCCAGTTAGCCATGAGGCGGTTGGCTACAGAAAATGTACATGATAGTGATTGATTAATTCCGACTGTGACATGATTTTATCCGAACTCTTATTAAAAGTTTGAAAAGATTTATGAACGCTGTCTTATGAAAAAAGTTAATATTAGGAAAAAAAAAAGAATCAGAATGTGACAGACATAAAACTAAGTTGAACTTTCGTATTAGGACACTGTATCAGCTGATAGTTTAGTATACGATGTATATGTGTCGTCATATCGTACCCAGTTATTTAAAGTCTTACCAACTGAAACCCTGATTATTTTGTTATTTTTCATTTAGCATAGCTCCTCGATTTAGTGAGTCAGCTAGGTCAATGACGTGACAATCATTCAGAGTCGCGTTGACTCACTGAACTGTTAACACAAATCATATTATTTGTAGTTAGTGTGTTTGTGTTTATATTTTATTATAAATATTACACGTATGATGTTCCATTTAAAGTTTTTGGAATAACTTTCAAATTTTCTAGCTTTATGGTATTTCCATTTCCTAAGAAACAATTTCTAAATAGGGCTTTCTTCACCGAGTCGTTATTTATCTTATGGTCTCCGATTACCCAATACTCGTATTTAACCGGTAGTATCGGAGCGGAATAAATGATTGAAATAAAGACCGTTTTTTATGTTAAAATTTAATATACATATCTGTTACAGTTATAAGAATGAATATTATATCGTGTCTTTTTCATTCATTTATTGCGTATCTAAGGTTTTATGGAACTATGTGTATAATCCTTTCCTTATTATTCTTTTCATCATTCTCGATACCACTGTTCTTATGTCATTCGCGCGAAAGGTAAGTTTGCAGTTGCTGTATCCTTTTTAATCTCACTCCACTATTCATGGTGAATTCACGCTGGGGATTAAAGAGATGTTTTAAAATGCGTCTACCGTGGATTTGTTCTTTGTATTGAGTCCCCCTAGTTTACTGTAAGGGTTGCGAGAGACTCGTGACGATTTGTAGGATACGCCGAACGGACCGTATTCTTCACGAGAAATTGCTTCATTAGTCCTTTTCTTTTTTTCTTATATTACTAATATTCGATTGTCAAGGTTGAGGTTTCGAAAGTACCAATTCAAAGTAGATGTTACTTTAGTATTTGAAAAACAATGAAGTAAAACCAATGATTTTTGTAGTCGTATCTCGCTAAGCGTGCTAATCGGCTTTTTTATTACTTTTTTTTTGCGAACATTATAGTATTAATTGAGTTTCTGCTACGCTTTTTATCGTCGCCACTCTGTTTTATTATCTTATCTTTATTGTATTTAATTCAAAATAAACAAAAACCAAAAACGTTAAACTGTCCACAAATACTCACGAAACCGAGGATGGGTCTACTTGTACACAAAGGGCCTTCAACGGCCTTCCGGCCTTATCTTAAAACCTACAGTGTGGGAGCCTTGGAAATAATGCGAAGGTAAAAGGACAATAGGGAGTAAACCTACACCCACTCGCAGGCTCGTTCGCGTTGAGGGCGAGACTGGTTTGTTTTCAAACACTCGCTTGTTTCAGTGTAACCATAATGCAACGTTATCATTTTCCTAATTAGAACTAGTATAAAATGTATCACTATACTTTTGTGTAACCGTTGTGATTTGAAAAGATGTTTTCGGGAATATTACTTTGCTTTTAATGTAGACTTACTTTTATTTAATTTTATATTAAAAGCTACTGAGGTCTTTAAAATTTTTCTACACGTTTTTATAGATTTCGTATATTTAACTTCTGAATAGAATTAGCTAAGTCGCTTTTGGTCAGTCAGTCGCGTTCGTCACTGACCTATCAAGGTTCTTATACTCAATCTTTGCATCGGTTTTCAATATACCAGTAACTGTATACAGAAATTGGAGCTATAAAAGGAAGCACAGCGTTGACGTTAAACCGCAATACGTACTCGTTCCGAGTATTGCGGCGGTGTGAAATGCGAGATCAGAGCGCGTTACGTGACAATATCAAGCGATGGCGGACGTGCGGAGATGGTATTGTGTTGTCAGTTGTCACTGATGTATCTAGCCTTTGTTGTTTACAATCTTTGACATGGATAGTAAAGACTAGTGATATGTTTATATAGGTTCTAAAATAGGATATTTATTTTTCAATCTTTTGTGTGAGGAGGCAATTAGTTTTTTGACGACTGAAAAATTAGTAAATATGCGCTTAACATTGCAATTATTTCATTGGTGCCGGCGGGGAACGAACCCGGTTTGATTGTTTATCGTGAAATTTACGGGTAGCGCTTTACCTCTGAGCTACAGTAGCTCACTGAACCAATAATTAATTGTAGAAACGTAAACTATAAATGAAACAAATAAACGTCTATTAGAAAATATGTAATTACTAGCTAATAACTAATAACACACAAGATTGAAACAAACAGACAACTGCATCATATTAACACGCATTTAATTAATGCTTAAAATTATTAATCTATCGTATTTGAGAAAGTGTGGTAGATTGAACACTAAACGATATTAAACATCAAACTTACATGGCTATTCCAGCCCCAAGGCCGGCGTGTGTGCAGTTTGATCATCCGTATGGTGGAGTTACCACACGTTTATAGTATGAATGGAAAATTGATTTTAAATAATAAAAAATCCAAATCGATTTTTTGGACTAGGAAATCATCATGAGTCTTTTGACAATAGCGTTTTATACAATAGCGACAACTTCTCAATACTACTAAAAGCTGTAATATTCAAAAAAAGACATCAAATATAATGGATTTTCGCAAAGTAACGCCTATAATATTGCATATAATATACAGATGTTATGTTAGTAGTTAATATTGTGTGCCCATGATTAGAATATGATTGCCAACTTAATATTTTGCTTCACTTTAATTGTCATGTGTAAAATGTGCAAAAATCGAACTACCTACAATACCTTTAATAAATATCGGTTTGTATTTAAATTGTTTTCAACTTTATGTTGAATCCGCATTTTGTTATATTTTCTTTAGATAAAGTAAACTACCAGCCGTTAAGAGCCGTGGTAGCTCAGATGGTTAGCGCTCGCTGTAAATTTCACAATACACGAGCAAACCGGATTCGATCCCCGCCGGCACCAATGAAATTGTTAATTGCAATTTTTAGTGCTGATGAACCGCGTGCTCGGCGGTGAAGGAAAATATCGTGAGGAAACCTGCATTTCTGAAAAATAAGAAAAAAAATATTTCGAAGACTTGTAAAGTTCGCCAACACGCATTGGGGTAGCGCGGCGGATATTCCTTGCCCTAAAACACTCTCATAAATGAGAGGAGGCCTGTGCCCAGGAGTGGGACGTATATAGGCTGTAACCTTAAATTTTAACTTTAAACTACCAGCCATAAAAAGACGACGTGTCGTGAACCGAAAATTGACGTTTAGAGAGTGAAGGAAGTAGTAAGCAGAAATCCTAACATATTTAAAAATAAAAAAGTATTGCTAGTAATTCTTTTTAAACCCAAATATGATTAACTCAAAAATCGTTTAGATGAATGTTTAGTTGTATCTATCAGCATGGTTTTAATCTATAAAGCCGATATGTTGCTTCTTGGACTCCCTATTCATTTGTTACCACGTTGCCTATATCGTTTATGTTTCTGTTGAGCATGTTTTCGTAATAGCTCCCGTTTTCGTGGTATTCCGAGTGCAATGCTTGGGCTTCGCCTAAACATTTCGGCTCGTTTACAGCATAACTAGTGTCTGGTGGAAATGGATTTAAGTTTTTCATTAATGGAGTTTTTTTATTTTATTTTATATTTTCCTCATGGTATTTTTATGCTAATTAAAATCAGGTTTTAAGGTTTTTGTTTCGCATAATATTCTATGTTGTGTTAAAGAATATATTTTGATTGAATTCTTAAAAAAATCTTTTTTGTCATCATTTATCTCTCTAAATATCTGAAATAATTTACTAAACTATTGTGTTCGGTTTATCGAACCAAATAAGGCGCGTGAGGCACACCTATTTAATATTGGTATTATTAAGATATTATAGTCCATGGTCCATGCCAAAGAAAGTAAATACTATTCTAAAAGTAAACATAATTAGAGGAAGTCTTTTCTTTTTATTGCGAAACGGATTTGTTTTAGCTGCTCAACGGACATTATGTAGCTTGTCTTTACAGTTAGCTGCATCCTAATGTGTTTCTTCGTAATGGTTTATTGTTTACAGAGTTTTATCGCGGCGAGAATTACTGTCGTTCCTATTACGTACAATGGCATCGAGTTGAACATTTAGCGATCATTTGTCCGCTAATGTTTTTGATATTTATCTGTAAGTAAATGTCAGGCAAATTGATGTTTTGTGGTTTATGTGTGTTAACAAAGCTTTGTTGATTTTATTGGAGTTTATCTTACTTGTATCACAATTTTATAAGATGCAAAAATGATGTATTCGTTTATGATTATGACTTATGGTATTAGATGACGAGAAAATTAACGTTTAAAGATTCGCATTTAATAAAAGGAAGGACGAAAGAGTTTATTGCTTACTGAATGGAACAATCACATTTTAGGTGTTAATATGTCCATATAATTTTATTACGGTCTCACACATTTTTTAAAAACTATTATTACTAATAATAATAATGTCCTTCAGACCGAATTTCGGTCACGACTAGACTCCGTTGAGGCGCCTGCCTCGGACTAGCCATCGCCGCTGGACAGGATTATAGCGCCCAAGTGTATGCGCAAGCACAGGTAACTCTCTATTCCTTTAGTCTCATGGTCCGATGGGACGATAAACCGACACAACCGGAGATCAGACGCGGGACCAACAGCTTTACGTGCTTTCTGAGACACGGGGGTAAGACACCACCAACTTACTGACTGTGGGCAGCCACTGAGAATTTCTTAAAAGAAAACCTCAATAACTGATATTTTTGGGCCCGAGCCGGGATTCGAACCCGGGACCTCATGTTCGAACCCGGGATCTCATGATCAGCAGTCGCACTATTACAACCACTAGATCAACGAGGAAAGCTACTATTTTAGTGTGATCATCATCATTACAAACTTTTAAAGTCCGCTGCTAAATATAAGCTCCCATAGATTGCCTCATAGGGGGGATAATTGCTATAGTTGCTACGCTTGGCAAGCTGCAGTTTTTTTATTATTTTGAGTTGATATCAGAAGGATACTGCTGCCTATCTCCACTTACAATTTCCTTTAGTCGTCTTTTACGTCGTCTAAATGATAACACGTTGTACTTGTTTCTCTTACGTCGCTAGAACTCGTCAATTTTGGTGTACCTATCTACTATTTGAATGCGATTCCTTTTTCACTGTTGCACTTGTTTGTAATATTTTTAATTATTCAAATAAATTTATTTTAGTTAAACGACTAAATATTTTCACATGTCAGGGAAAAGCACAGAAATCTAAATAAGGGAAAAGTATTTAAGTCGATAGGAGGAAATACTTGTTGATAAGTTAATGATGCGCACGATGCTTAGAAGTACCCCTAATCTTGACTTTTGGGAGTTTTAGGTATATGTAGGTAATTATTTCCTTGCCTCATGCTATCTTATATTCCAAAAAAGACTAAAGTAAAGGGAATTGTGACAAAAATCCAGACAAAATCGTTCACTACAATTGTCGAATTACGTCGTTAATTACAGTCGCGGCCCAACGGTCAATGCTTTACGTAAAGGTGCCAATCGACTCCCTGGCCTGGACGCGAACTTTCACTGAATTTCACTTTGATAGAGGCGAACGCAGAACTAGCCACTACGCCCATGACTCATTGCTTCGCCAAATACTTTCGGTGACATTGATTTCTTCGTACTAGTTAGCAGGACTGTTTGATCTTGAAACGTACTCGCTTTGTAGTTTATTGTTTTGTTCAAAAACATGTAATGAGACGGAAGTGGTATCTTTTGTTTTGTTTTCTTTATGATTATCTTTATGAGAAAAAGAAACTAATTAGTAAAACTTTAATGTGTTTATATTGTATTTGACCCATTTATCTCTTGTTTAAGAATTTGAAAGAAATTCTTAAATTGTTAGTCATTTTTCAAATACTAATTACTTGGAAACATGATTAGACCTATCTTGCATAAACAAATGCATACCTTAGTACGTTAAACCTACCTTATTGCCAATTTTCTTTTATATGATTCTACGCTTCTTACAATGCTAGGCTGTTTTTAGTACTTATTAAAATTATTCAATTCAGTATTTAAGATGTAATGTTATAACCAAGATGGACAATTGATGCTCAGACTGATTATAACTATGAAAAATTTACAAAATCAATATGTCCCATTTCCTCCACTAAAACTGGACCGTTTTAAATTGTTCTAGTGTCAATTCAGGGAAAACAGAGTAATACATGCTAGACCCCCCCTCCCCCTCCCCTTTAACACGTACTAGGTGGATTGGCCCATTTACTGTCGAAGAGTTAGTCTTTGTTGGTAGTGGAGCTATACTGCACCCACTACTGGGTTACGGCCTGTACGATAAGAGAGGCAGTATAATTAGAGTCTTCGAAGCATTTCATCTCAATTTTCTGGTAACGTCCTTGTAACATATTTAACCCCTGACGTAAACAGAGGGGTGTATAATACCCCTCTGTTTAACGTGTATCTGTGTTGTCTGTGGCATCGTAGCGCCCCAATGATTTTGATTTAGCTGTTTTTGGTTGGATGGTGATTTGATCGAGTGTTCTTAGATTTAATTTTTTTTTATTTCTTAGATTGATTCAACAAAATCTTTTCAGCTGTTTGAAGATATGTAATCAGCTCTTTTGATTTTCGGGGTTTTTTCAAATTTGAATTTATTGTTTAAATCTGGTCGCACTTATTGTGGTGACCCTGTGGATTGTTTTAGTTAATTCGCCACCATATTATATAAAACGTAAACGAATACTGTTACGATTTACATTTATAACCGTTTCTTTTATATTTTACCGCGTGTTTTATTAACTAACGACATAAGAAGAAGTATTTGTCTGCTTGGGGTCGAATTTAATAGTAGATTTTTATTTAACTTCCCGATGCGTTGAGGTTGACATTTTGACCATAGCTCAGAATTGTATAGAATCAATAATGTAAGAATATGAAAAAAAAAACGTTTTATACTTTTTATTCCATTTTTAAAACGTATATAAAAATACCAATTGACTTGTTTAAGTGAGAGAGCAGCCACCTGTAATATCCTTGATCGGCGAACAAATTCCGCCTTTTAATAAATATCAATACAATGGGAGCAGGTTGCCGTTTTACTTCGATAATATGAAAGATAAATGGAACCCATTACTGATGGTTGCGTAACTTCGGTTTCGCAACTGGTCTGCTAGCGATCCGGTACCGGTATTGTTGTGTTGTTCAAGCCACAGTTGAGTTACGGTACGCGTTAATCATTTTGATTTGGTACGGCTGTTTGTTTTGTTCGCGGATTAACCGGTGATTATATGGTGTTGTTACGAATTAGTGTACCCGTTCGTTTGGAGGATCAGTCAACGTTTGACCAATATGTTATCGGTTTTTAAGTAGTGATAAGACGCTTAAGTGTGAACGTATTGCTCCGGAAATTGTCTGTTTATTCATGAGTTACAGTCTCGTGTTATAGGAATCTTGGAATGTTGATGCAGCAAATGAATTCTAATCTGCCAATGTGTCTACCATAAACGATGAAGTAAACCACTTTGCACGAACGATTCACGTCAACCTCGTAAGAATTACAATCCAACGGTTTGTCAAGTCATTTGGTTGTCAAATTTGGATGAAGAAACTAAGAAACAAGATTTTGCCGACGATATGGGGTACCTAGTAGGTGTTTTTAAATCGCCGCTGTACGGTTATTGTAATACATATGTATAATTATATAACACGTATATTATATAATACGTTTAATTTTTTAATCTTAAAAAAACACGCGGTCAATGTAACCCTTACTAACCTCTTTATCTTAAGAGTTCCTCTAGTATTTCTTTAGTAATGTACATATTGCATGGCGTACACACTATCGTATAAATTTGCAGAAGTGGTTTTGTATTGTTCGTTGTTGATCGAGTTTTTTTATATTTGTCCGTGAAAGCTAGTTGGTTTCGTGAAGGCAGTGGTTTCGTTCGTCGGTCACGGTTTTTGTGTGGATTGCTGCTAAGGACACTAGGAAGCGATTACACTTTAGTATTTTGTGAAACTTGGGCGAACTAACGCTGATCATGGTGAATTTTTCGGTCCGCATTATTACCTACGTTTCTAAGGTCAGTGGAGGGCGTTCGCAATTCAGAGAACATTCGCTAAAAAGCATTCGGCGAGGCGTGTGGCGTAGCGATGTATCTCATACAAATCGACACTGCGATACAAAAATATTCTATGACCGCGGTACACGCTCTGCTAAACGCTCTCTTCTAACTCTTATATCTATACATAAGCTTAACACTAACGCTAAGGTTTTGCAGGTCTTTCTTTATAAGACCGTCACTACATCTGAGAATCTTTCTTTCCCGTCAGGTGTCGCTCTTTTGAGCTCGTCAACTATAGGTTTTGTTTATAGAATAGGAGGTGACAAACAAGCACATAATCCACTTGATCTTAAGTGGATGTGGATGAAAGACGTTATCAAGCACTCATACAATGCACAAAACGGGTAAGTCGGTGTTTTTGAACTCCATATAAAGTCAAAACGTATTTTCGGTAGTGGATCAAATTAAAACTTACAGTTGCTGAATCATCTTTGTTATATCGGAAGAACAGTTTTGATAGCGCAAAATCGTCACAATCTGAACATGTATTTTTATGTAAAGCACGTTGTATGATAACTGGAAGTTGTTTAATTACATTCGCTTTTTCGTCAGAACTTATCGCGAACACAAAGGGATTTTTGTCAAAAAAGGTCCATCCATTGAAAAGTATAACAAGGAATTTGCTAAAAGTTCTTTCGAGTAGGTAGGGTTTTTCTTTCGTACACTTGAGAGTTTTGATCAGGGTTGTCATCAAGAGACATTACATTATTTGTTAATAATACTAGCAGTGCCACTTAAATTTAACTATTTACGGATACGACTCTACCTTCTTTTAGTTTCACAGTTTCTAACATTTATTATAGTACTCTACTGTAGCTTAACTTGTATAAATCTGTTGATCTTCAAACTTTAAGGAACTACACATATTATACAACTTTATATCGAGTGATATTGTCCGATGTAGTAGTTTCCGAAGTTTAATGAATACATGAACGTAGCAAAACGGAACTTTGCATCGAGTAACATGTCATTTGTGACAGCTCCATTTGATTAGAAGATTCCCCATAATTTTATTCACCACAAAATAATATTCCTTTAAATATTTATTATAAGTAACTTCAAATAACGTCGTTGGTTAACTTATATTTAATTGACAAAGTGCTTTTAACGTTAGTTTATTTTCAAAGAAAAAAAAAAACTTATTTAAAAACAAACTTTATTATTTTTGCTCCGAAACTAAGTAGTGTGCAGATGGTTGTTATTTTCTTACATTTTCCATTATTTAAACAACACAATTAAAATCTAAGTAGACAGATGTAGTAGGCGTGTTACTGATTCGTGTCCTAGGCATGTACCCAAGCGGCTCATTAATTACATCAATTGTCCCCGTGACTCCATCGAAACATTGACCTTTTCACGGATTACGTAGTGCCTCGCTCGCTCCGTGTGTGTATACTTACGCATCCGTTATCATGCTATCATTTAGCGATTGTTGCCATTATGCCCGACCCCGAGCGTAGTCGGAGAGCCAGTCTCAGTTGCTTGCTGGCCGCGGACGTGTATAGACGTGCGTCGCGTGCTCTCTAAAAAATTTATAAATTTCAAATTAACAGTACGAATGCTTAACGCAAGTTTAAGTAGAACCGTGCTGTCGTCGTTTTTGTACGATTCTAAGTTTCCGCGACCGGTCCGACTTGAAATCAATTTGTGCAATGATGCACAACAACGTTTCGCAGTTCACAAATGACGCTTTGTGAGTCGGTGTTCTGAATGTGTCAGCAATAAGTGCTTTGTTGTGTTATTTAAAGGATTGCAGTGCTAATGTAATGGCTGTTGGAGTTTAGTTCGCTTTGGAAGGAGAAGTTCCTTAGTGGGAGCGAGGGGAACAAGTGTCGGGATGTACGAGGTATCCTGCGTGGCCGGGAACAAAGTAGACGCTGCTTACGCAGTCAAAAGCCTGTCGAACGTAATACCACCGGGTATGGGGCACACGGTGTCGGTGCAGCGCCACCATGCGCACTCACAGTCGTACAAACACAAGCCCGAACTTCCACCGCCTGTTAGTAAGCCCGACGCTTTGAAGTCCCACGTGATGAGGCTTTTGAAACGCTCTAAGAGTCACACACCTGCTACAAGGGCGGCGGAAATCCAAGACGACCCGCGCAACTACGACAGGAGGACCGTGTTCTCCCGTCCAGTAGCGGACGAGCAACGGAGGCGCAGAAACTCCGCGGAGAGGCGTCGTAGTGCCGATAAACGAGTGATGGTGACCATAGTGGACGGACTACCAGTTGTAGTGACCGGACAGAATCATATTCCACCGCCGCCGCAGCATCCGCCACCCGTGACGCATCATCGACACTCACACAGAGATAAGGTAAGTCTTAATAAAGATCTACATATTTGCTAGTTCCGCGAACTATTACGAACACTGGAATTGTAGCGAATTGTTTTTAATTACTTGCTCTTTACATTAACGTCTAACAGAAGTTTTAAATAGATCTGTTTTATGTTAATATCGTACGTACAAGCTCAAATATAAAATATCTGCAAAGTACAAGGTGGTGATCAAATAGTTTTATCTACGCAGCTCCTCAATTAAGGCCTTTTACGGTTATTAAGGTCTGAAGCGAGTGCAAAGAACGCGTTGATTGATGCGCAAGTAGTTCTCAATGAATTCCTTACGTGGCTTGGTTCGAGTGAGTAGATTGTTTTAATTTTTTTGCAAAATAATTATTTAATTTAAATGATATATTGAATTACAACCCAGCATGATACTATATGGCCGGCCCTTTGCCACTTTAGCTTACTAATTCGTTGGGCTATGTCGGTTACTCTGGTTCTACTGCGCGTATACTCATTTCTGAGTTTATCACGCAGAGAAACCCCAAGCATAACCCTTTCCATAGCTCGCTGAACGACCTTGAGCGTCTTCATACGGCCAGCAGTGAAGGACCACGTCTCAGATCCGTAACTCATCACTGGCAACATACACCAGTTGTACAATCTAGTTTTCAGAGATTGAGGTATACCTGACGAGAAGATGTGTCGTAATTTCCCGAACGCTGCCCAGCCGAGTTGAATCCGCCGATTGACCTCTCGGTCGAAGTTGGACTTACCTAGTCGGACTATTTGTCCCAGGTAAACGTACTCGTCAACAACTTCGAGCATAGTGCTCTCCCACTAGATGGAGTGACGACCTGATAAGACATGCAGGCAGTCGATGGATGCAGGTGGCTCAGGACCGTGCTTTGTGGTATTACTTGGAGGAGGCCTATGTTCAGCTGTGGACTTGTGAAAGGCTTTAATGATGATGATGATGATACTATATTATGTATATCTGAGGGAAAAGAAACACTTGGAAAAACAGTATTTATTCATTTGGTTTGGTTCATTATCAAATGTTACACTCATGCTAATTTCTTAAGCACCAACATAGACTGCTGTGCACATTTGATTAAAGGTAAACACCGCATGCTTAGTTCTCACAGCGTTTGTTACAAACTTAAAGTCATCATATGTTAGATTTTATTAAACTAAAAATTAAAAATTTGTACTAATTGTAATTTAACTACTACTAACTAATTTGTAAAAAAACACTGAACAACTTTTTTATATTTGATAGATTAATTATGTGCCGAAAATCGTTAAAGGAGACTACATTATTGTAAGCATTTAATAGTCTGCAAATTCTGGGTACTGGGGTCCCTGGTACAGTTCCTTAGATGTAAACGAATATAAGCACCTAAGGAGCTTCATTATCGGTCGTCAACAGTTTTTAAATCTCAGCAAAAGATGTAGACTGTTGAAGAGAGGCATGGGACCTTCCAACACGTGTCTGCTGGCATGAATTACTTTTAAGGCTCTCTTAAGCGGTCTCAGCTATTTTAGATGAATTTCCAAGTGGAATTAACTGTCAAATTCTCCTCTATTATTCGTATCAACATGGTGTGTGAAAATTTTAATTTTAATTTTATTAAAAAAAAACATTCTAAAAATATTACAGATTTATCACTTCATATTATATATTTGCCTTTAGTTGCCACCAAAACGTGTTGGTATATCAGAAAGATGCCGCTGCCCAGGCGTACATAAACACTCACAAGTGTCACCCTGACTGAACTGATATACATATTACAACATACACAAAGATGCATGAAGCAGTAACTATAGATTAAACACGAAGATGAAAAGAAGAGTAAACATGAGAGCAGAAATAGATATTGTAAAAAGTAAATTTACTAGTCATCAGTATACTAAGCAGTCAGCTTATATAACATTTTTTTATAGAATTAGGGTGACGAACGAGCACACGGTTCACCTGAAGATAAGTGGATGCTATAGCCCATAGGCATCTACATTTAACCTCGATTAAGATTCAAAACGCAGATGCGTTGTCAGCCCTGAGGATTTTGAATCTTAATCACACGTTACCTCGTTTCCAGTAAAACGGGTCTCCGATTTTCTACACTCACCATACGAAACACATAAGCGTCAAGCTGCTATTTAACGCATACGCAACGCGGTATTCTGTGAGAGCGTGGTCCTTCCCCGGTCGAGTTGACCCTTTCGTGCTACAACCATAATATAGCTGCAGCGTGGCTCTACCACGTATAAGTATATATTATATGATGAAGATGAATAACTTGATAAAAATATATTCGTTAAATGCAGTTATATTCGTCAAAACCAGCGATTATGAATTTCCATTTTGCATGATCCTGACAAAATTCTTTCACCTCCTTTACGTCCAATTATATGTTCGACATGCAGCTTCGTCTTGGTATTTTCCACATTTCAGTTTCCGGTGTTGCCTCTTCCAAACCACTCCTTCTCTCACGCCGCCACTACACGGCAAATATACGGATACGAGAAGTAGAAAACACCAAACTGGATGCTATATATAATTGGAACATGGAACAGAAAATATGCCATAATTAAGGCACTAAGTCCGCCCATTGTAACCCTTAGTATAGTCTTGTAATAGAGATTAAATAAATATAATACATACTTCGCAACATTTAACGCTCCATTCTGCTGTCATATATAACGTTCTCCATACGTGGTATGTGATCGTTAGCCCAGTTATAACTTTTATGTCAGATATTTTTAAAAACATGTGAAGTGCGCCAACACGCAGCGCAGCAAAACTAACTACCCCCCTCAGAAAGAAAAGTGGTCTGCGCCCAGCTGTGGAATGTACATAGGTTTACATTACCTATATCTGTATAATAAAGTATTAGGTTGGAATGTTGAGTTTCTGAACAGATAACTATTATTTATTAGTTAAAATAATAATAACAGTACATTGAGTTAACATATACTCATCGTGAAATATCTATATGGTATACGTATTATAGGTCGATTTAAAGCTGCATCTGTACCGCGTCACGCAACCGTATTTCTCTACGTGTTTTTTGGATCAGAAATAAAACACCAAATAAATGATGAAATCATATCTTAATTATAATTATAATTTTCTCAATACACGTTTAAACTGTTGAAATACTGTTTAATCGGACAAGGTCATCCATCAAACGTTTTGCACTATAACTCAGTCTGCAATGTACTATGTGTCTTTAATTTCTATTTGAAGTTTCAAAGCTCTATTGCTTAGTTATTTTGATATCCTTGTATTACAAATAATTACAATTATATACCAATAAACGGACTTGGCTAGCTTTTGCGGACCCTTGTCCGTTGGTAAAAACTTGGGCTTCGACTAGTTTTTGATTACAGTAATGACCTGCAAGAAAGCGTCCACCGCTCTTCCCCAGTACGTTTTGTCGGACTTAACATGTTCCTGATTTATTTTTATTGCTTATGCGGGTTTTCTCACGATGTTTATCTTAACCAACACATGGTGTCAGCGGGGCTTGATTTGCTCGTGTACTTCCAAATTTTATTTCTTGAGCTATTACTAATCTTATGAGTATGCGGTTATTATATTTCCTGTTATTTTTTATACTTTATAAAGTTCTTAACCTTTACGACTGCAATTACGTTTTTATTTTTTATAAACTACTTGTAATATTCGAAAAAACTTCTGCTTAACCGAACGAAACCCGTTCATATTTTCAGCTTCGCTGTGTTTCAGTGAATACGGACCGCTGATCAAAAAACAAACGTGATTGTGCCTTTGATCGCTCCTCTGCAAATGCTGTTTGAAGGTGCTTAATGGCATATAACAAACATGCAACCTCCATCGATCCCTTACATCTTGTGAAAATCCACTGCTAAACGTAGGGATCCCCTTAGATTTTTTATAGGATAGGGTGACAAACGAGCACACAGTCAACCTGATGGGAAGTGGTTGCTGTGGCCCATAGACATCTACAACTATCCTCGATTACGAATCAAAAGATGCAGATGCGTTGTCGCCCGTGAGGACTAAGATGAAATGACTCGTTTCTAGTAAAAGGACCTCCGGTTCTCTACACTCGCCATAAGAAACACAGCAGCATTAAGCTTTTTTTCACGCTGGATTTCTGTGAAAGCGTGGTCCTTCCCTGCTCGAGCCAACCCATTCGTGCTACAACTACACTACTGATATAACTGTATCATGGCTCTATCACGTATATTGCCTCACAAGGGAGATATTTGCCATAGTTGCCAATTGGCAATCGCAATGTATTTTATAGTTAATATTCTAAAGACGCTGCTGCCCATCTCCTGATTTGTTTACCTCGTCGCCTCTTACTACACCCTCGTGACGGTATGGGGTTGCCTACAATCAATATTTGCTCACTATCTATTCCAAATAGTGACAGAAAAAATGAAGTAGCTGACTACTCTTTTTATATTCGTACGTGTTATTATTTATACCATATCATCCCCTGGGTGCCGTAATAGGCGACTGAGATAAACTAAACTGTGATTGCCAAGCGTGTCAACAAAGAAGGCACTGGTCAGCAGTAAACTTTTGATAACCTGTAATGGCGACGTATAAATTAATAAAAACCTCTGGTTGCCGCCTGCAGAGCATCAATAAAAAAACTTAAATTCTGATTGCAAAATAAATGTGGTCTACAAAGTAATTGCCACTTTATGCCACTACTGTTATTGTTAATAGACGAACGTGCGTTATGATTCCAATGTATAAAAATGCTGATATTAAATACGCGTAGTTCGCTCTGTTCTATCAATGAGGAAACTTTTATTACCGAACGAATATGGTCATGCGATTTATTTAAGCCGATTGCGATTGTTGTGTATGCATGTATGAGATCGGAGTAGTGTCACTACTCCGATCTCTAATATATAGTTTTTTCTACCTCTTTGCCAGTGTACAAAGAAGTAGAAAAAACTTGTTTATTTAATGATTATAACAAACAGTTTGGTTCAGGTACTTTTGCCTGATGACTCGAAATTTAAATACAACTGACGACGCCGTGTCAACCCTATGAGGCAATCTATGGGGGAGGCCTGTCTTCAGCCGTGGAATTTAATAGGCTAGAACGGTAACGGTAACTGACAATGACGAATAATTATTATATGTATGTACTTGTAGTTTGGTAAACTCGTACTTTTGCTATTGGTGAGCCTTAATTTAAATACGACGACTGACGACGGCGAATGATTATTACATACACTTTGATATACTTTTGCTATTAATAACTTTCAATTTTAATTAATGCCTTCGTGGCATAGTGGTTTAACATTAAGTTGCGGCGCCGAAGGCCGCGTGTTCGAATCTCGCATGTAGCGAGATTTTGTGTGGTCTAAAAATAATTGTTTCGGGTCTGGATGTTTATCCTTGTGCAATTTATGTTTGTAAACTGCCTCCCACGATACAGGTGAAATCCTAGTGTGAGGGTAACTTATTTTAAATTGTTAAAATCGTTACAATTTTGTAATAATGTATAAGCACGGCTAGATGTACAGCATGCGCCACGTTGCAGTAGCATGAAGGACCACGCTCATATAGACTACCATAATAGTAGCTTACTGCTACTGTGTTTCATATAATAAACGACGATATACGGAGACCGCTTTTACTGGTGGAGTAGGCATTCAATCTTAGTCCTCAAGGGTCGTAATAACGCATTTACATTTTGTTTCGTAATCGGATAGATGTAGGTGTCTATGGGCCGTGGCATCCACTTGCTATCAGGTGGACTGTGTGCTCGTTTTTCACCACAAACGGAAAAAATCGTGATTTTTAAAACAGAAATCACGATACCTTGTATTTCTTAGATACATTACGGTTATATTACGGTTACGGTTATATAGATGTGAAGAGGGATAACCCTCTTCACATCTATATAAAATACAAATGACTTAGATGTTGACGTCAAATTTGCAATTAAGTTTGTTCAAACAGCGATAACATTGAAAAATAGAAACATAACACTTATCTACATTTCTAAGAAAATATTACAACTGTTATGTCTAAAATATATGGTTTTTTTAATAACTTAAGCTTCCATTCCAACATTTTAAAAGCCCTTCTCAGTTTTATGAGTAGAGTTTTACATTTTCAGTCGTAGTTACGGACCTGCCTTTTTAGGAGCGTTTTGCTTCGGGCTAGGTGCGAAGCGTTTCGCAATTTTTTTCCTTCTTTTCGCTTGAACATGTTTTATTATCCAGAGTGAAATTTTCGTGATGAATATTTTGAGTTTTGCCGTTATCTATAAAAATAACCGTTATTAACCATGTAGTGGCGGTGTAAGAATATCCTCTACCCCATAACGTCCCGTAGGTGTCGTAAGAGTTGACGGAGGGAAACTGAAACAGGAGATGGGCAGCCGCATCTTCCTGATAACAACTCAAAGTAACTGTATAACTGCGGTTGCCAACTCGCTTACCATGCGTGTCAACGATGGCAAACTCCCTCTTATGAGGCACTTCATGGGGGAGACCTATGTTCAGCAGTGGACTTATATAGGCTGTTAGATATAAATTAATGGATAAAAAGAAACTTATCTGACACCGTTTTTAAATAAGGCCTTCCTCTTATGCCGCCACCAATGTTTTCCTATGTGCCTTAAATATCTTATGACTATAACAGCTTTCGATATAAATAGAAATACTATGCGCGCACTATAAGAATAGAACTGTCAAACTGCATTGTGGAGGATTTACGAAAGCCAAACTAAAATATGCATGTTGTGAAAGAGGAACTGTTTGATTTTATATTGTGGCCGCATTTTATGTAGTATCCCTAAAAATAAAAATATATTAAAATTGCGAGGTGCCATGATGATATCGTTAAAAATTGACGACCGTGATGTTGCAAATATGTCGCCGTAGCAGCATCATTTTGGATGGAATATTTGTTTGAATAAATTGAAAAGTAGTCAGTCCACGTCATAGTGTTTCTTTTAAAGAATTAGTATGGCAAACGAGCCCGTAGTAAACCTGATGGTAAGTGGATACTGTGGCCCATAGACATCTACATCAATCCTCGATGAAGAATCAAAACGCAGATGCGTTGTCACCCCTAAGATGGAACGCCTCGTTTCCAGTAAAAAGGGTCTTCATTTGTTTATTTAGCTGTTCATCAAGCATCTAGTTTTATTCCAAGTTCTATATTTTGCTGTTGTTTTTATGTTATTTAATTCTTGCTCCGGGGTAGTTAAATTTTTTTGTCGAACGGGGAAAAGGTCGCGGTAAACCGCCATTGTTCTGGTATAAATTCAATGATATTTCCGCTATAGTTTTATTTTTAAATTATTTATGCTATTATTTCGATTGTTACCAAATAAATATTATGAGATTATACGTGTATTGATAAATTCTCTTGTCAGTTTTAATTGTTCCTTGAATTTATAAATTTGTATTAGGATTTCTATGGGACAAATTTAAGGCCTAATGACCATGAAAATTTAACCCCTACATATTCTATAAGACTTATTAATGTAGGGCGTGTTAATAAAAGCCCAAAGCAACAAATAATTTCTCTAAAAGGGACAATATAGCCTAAACCGTACTATATGTTTTATTTTTATTTTATCGCTGTATTTATATTTACAGTAGTATTATAGTATTTCTATTTACAGCAATTTTTTTAAATCAAATAATATAGTATTTTCGAGGCTATTACCCATCGCCCTGCGTCTGTACCGTCATAGGAATTTAATATAACTGAAACTTAATGAATGTCTGAGTCAAACGGTGAGGCGGATAATGAATGACCTTACGAATAATTCGTATTTGATCTTCGATCTTGCCATGTTCAATTTGCTTTTAAATAATTACAATCAGTAATTGCGCTCGGCTGCTTTCATTTGTTTTTGTAACCTTGTGATTATAGTAAGTTAGGTGAACTGTTAAATTTAATCTAACAGCTGAAGTAAGTATACAATCTTGTAAGACTCCTTTGTTGAATAGGAGCCCGTCTGGATGGGATCCACCCGCTTACGTATTTATGCTCAATAGCAGTGCTTGCACTGCTGTGTCCCGGTATAGAACATAAAGAGAGTTACAACGCATTAACACATTAGTGCATTCCATCGTAGTCCTCAGAAGTTACAACGCATCTATTGCATCTTAAAGCCTTCTTTGTTTTGAAGTCGGCTTCAGGTGTCCGTGGACTGCAGTAGCCACTTATCACCAGGTAGGCTGCGAGTTCGTTTATCACATACATCACTTTTTATAAAAAATAAAATTAAACGAAATATGCTCATTAGAGAGCATGGTTTCTTTTACATTAAACGTAACCCCCTTAGTGGAATTTTCTCCTTTATCGTCGAGGTGGTTTACATACATAAATTGCACAAGTATATACATCCAGACAGGAAAAAATCATTTACTATAATCATACAACACTTGAACCGTGCGGATTTTGAACCCGCGGCCCTGCATCCCGTACGTTAAACGCTCAGTGCCGTCATATAATCCTTTTTCCTTTTTGGCTTCCATGATTGATATGATTATGGTTGTTTATAGTTTTACTCTAGGTATTTTTTTTGTATTTGTTTCTTATATTTCCTTTACCTCTGATGTAGTGATAACAGATGTTTATTTAATTAATATTTTTACAGCTTGGTTTTTAATTTGATAACATCGTACGGAAGCTTTTTAGTTATTTCTTGCATGGAACTTGAATTTAGTGAGCCCAGTATTACACAACCCGGCTCCTCTCCGTTTTTGGATAAATAAACTAGAATTCAGGCGCTTGGAACGGTCCACGTGGGCTAAATCGGACGCTCGTGTGCATTGCTTTATTTTTAACTATCCAAGGATTTGTTTAGAGACGTTGCGTTCGGTTAATTGATATTTTGTAGTGAAACGTATTGAAGTTAAGATTTAACAAGAAGTTGCACAGGAAGTCTGCACTCTGCGAACATGTTCCAGGTCATCTTCGCCATTGCATCAGATGGATTCGCGAGCCTATTTAATTTAATAAAAATAACATGAAATTTCAATCGAGCTATATATAGCTTGGAGTCCTTTTAATCAATAAAATTAAATTGAAATCGAAACCCAAGTATGCAACTGTGACTAGACTAAATCCACAAGATACTTTTAACTTATTCTGCTTAGATCGAACCTAAAATTAATATTTTAAAACTGAAGGAAACCCGGGTTATCTACGACATTCGAGACAAACCCCCAAAGTATATCCATAGAGCCAGCAGTTACCCCCCGTTGCTTATTACAACATCCATGATATGATATGAGGTAGTGGATATATTTACGCGAAACTTTGACTTCCATACTAACACATACTTAGCGATATAAGTTGGGATAATGGATCCTCCAATAAAAGTCCTCAAAATGAATGTGAAGCCCGTCTTTTATTCCCAACATTATTTGATAGTTTTAGTCGGTCGCAGCAATGTACCAGTTAAATCGTAAACCAATAACGAATAGACGTGTGTGACGCCACAATAATCATGGCGACTGAGAGCAAATAAGAAGAAACGCGAAGTAACGTAGATTTGAAGATATCATCTCCAGGGGATTTGTTATCGCAATGATAATGGTTTTTATCACGCTCTCGGTGTGATAAGACGCCAAGATCTTGTTTGTTGGATATAGGAAACGTATAACGTTCAATGTTCTATTGCTGTCAACAACGTATGGACGATCCTTAGGTCTTTTGTCATAGATTTCGTATTGTATAAGCCTTCCTCATATAATAAAATAAACCTGCTTAATAATATAATAATGATCATCGGCGATTACAATTTTATTGTAAAAAATGGTAACAGAACAAAAATAATAGTATTGTCGTTAACTGCTACAGCCTAGGTTTCTTTTGCTGGGATATGGTTTACTAGAGTTGTGGAATGGTGTATTCAAATCTGCCATGGAACGCGATTTCGATTCCCGCTTGGAACTAGTATCTGTGTGATCACATCTGAACCAAATAATTGTTTCGGCTCTGAATGTACACGAGGTAGAGCCACACTGCACCTATATTATGGTTGTAAGGCGAATGTGTTGGTTTGACAGGGGAGGACCACGCTTTCACGGTACAAATAAATTGTTCATTACTGCCTATCAAAAGCCCATTGTAGATCGTAGGCATCCGTCATAGATCGCTTATGATATAAGAGATCTCCTATAGATATCCTATGGCATTAACATGTATAATTAAATGTGTACATTGTTATAAATAAGTACCGATCGTACTGCTAGGGAGGGTCGCTTTGAAGGTGTTTTGAAACAAAAACACTTTTACACCCAATCGCGGAAGTTCTCTAGGTTTATTTCCCTAATATTAAAATAATACGTGTGCATTTAACATGGGTTGGAGCTGCACTGTCTCGATTACCTCAAACACAAAGTTTTTATACTAAATAAAATAACCGTGTCAGCACTTTTAACTAACTAACTAGGGTTGTAGACATAACAGTACTTTTATTCATGTATTTGGTTTCATTTCGTATTATGTCGACTTTAAAACGCGTAGGCAATGTCATAGTACATTAATTTATCTCATTGCTTCTTTTATAAATTTGGTTATAATAATTAAATTTTTGTTTTATAATTGCTCACTATAGTAGTAGATATAATAATTAAATTTTTGTTTTATAATTGCTCAC
>DWHP01000208.1:0-22693 GCA_018247895.1 Parnassius honrathi
TAAGATGGAATGCCTCGTTTCCAGTAAAAAGGGTCTCTGGTTCTCTACACTCACCATACGAAACACAGCAGCATTAAACTGCTATTTTAGGTTGGTATTCTGTGAGAGCATATTCCTTTTACCTACGGTCGTGCCGACCCATTTTTGCTACAACCATAATATAGCTGCAATCATGGCTCTACCACGTAAAATGTGTCCGTAAATGCAAAAAAATCTTGTACACCGCCATATTAATTATTAATTTTCTTCGCTTTCCTCTTCTTACAACGTCCACTCAGTATGCAATCAACGTAGATATAAGATATTGCATTAATCCATATTTCAATTCAATGCCAACACTAATCATAGCGTCCTCCGGTCTCAACGGAGATCTGCGCGTGATAGGATTACAGCACTGGTGCATGCGCAAGCACTGGTGCACTTCCTAATCCCTTACACTTACTCGTAGTCCGACGGTAATTCGACTGGGGACGGCATGGGGGTCAAACCTTCCTAACTATATAAATTATTGGTTTTAGCCCGACCCGGGATTAGAATCCGCGGTCTCTTGATCATCAGTCGTAGTAACGAAGGCTTTAACTAACTAACCCTAATAACTAAATAACAAAATGAAGCCACATGAATACTATGCGCCTGCAATCGCGTTACGGAACGTTACTACTACCTTTTGAGTTTATAAATAGGTCTGTAACCGTTTTGCGCGTAGTTACATCATAGGACGTGCTTCAATTAGGAAACTGGGTCTAATTTAGCCTTTTCATATTTATTTAATCTTTATAAACCTTATAAACAAGGATATAAAGGTGAGCTTAATGCCTTATAGCATATTGACTAAAATAAAAAATTGTTGAAGATAGTGTTAAACAAAGAACATTTTATATTTTATCTAAAGAGACAAGTATTTTACAACTTAGAGAGTATATAAAATAATAATAATAAGACGTGATGTTGCGGCGTAAGAATAACCACTATCCCATATCGCCCCATGGGTGTCGTAAGAAGTGCCCAAGGGATACTGAAGCAGAATATCGGCAGCAGGCTGAAAATAATAAAAATTGCGGTTGACGACCAGTTTGCCAGGTGTGACAACTATAGTGAAATCCCTCCTATGAGGAAACCTTTGGGGGAGGACTATGTTTAGCAGTAGACTTTTGATATGATTGTATGAATACAAAATAATAAAAAAAACACAGGACGATGTTTGTAATAATTTCTGATACGAATATTGTTCTCAATCTCTTCTAAATATTACAATAAAGAAATTAAGAAACTTTGTAAACCAAGTCTAACATTGATTACATGATAAGTTACGCAGACACTTAAGTAATTTCCATACAATGTAGTAGCAGTGCAGTGTGAGCGGTAAACGTACTTAATTAAGTGCTATAGCCTGATAAGCATCTGTAACTACTGGTGTTGGAACCCTAACAATAAAAAAATAAAATATGTCTAGTACACTTCCTTGTACTGCGAGGCGCCCGACCGACGCCATATCGATCATTGCAGAGCTATCCATTACTAGTTTTTGAAGCTATGTGGTATTTCAAAAGTGATTTCAAAGAAAATTTACCATTGCGGTTCTATATGTATAAAAACATCGAAACATTGATGAATGATATTACAAACATTTTTAAAGCCTTTTCCGGTTATGATTAAAGTGACCTCTTTTGATTTCTTCTGAAAGTTACGTTCGTAACAGTGGAGAAGATATTCGGATATTCATAATTCATTATGATTAATTCCGACTCGTATATCATTAACGCGTAACTTACGAGTAACTTATTTATAGTTGCGTAGATTTAGTACGCCAAAATGATACAAGTCAAAGAATATCGCAAAATAATTTGTGTTTTACATCGTAGAGCAAGGCTGCAGCTGTATTGTCTGTTGTGAATGGCTCGACCGAGGAAGGACCACACAAAAGAGTAGCGCATGTTGCTGCTTTGTTTCGTATGGTAAATTACAAGAACCGGAGAATTACTTTACTCATAACGAGGCATTAAATCTAAGTCTTCTTGATTCTTAATCGAAAATGGATGTAGGTGTCTATGGGCTACAACATCCACATATCAACAGGTGGTCTGTTTGCTCGTCATTCTTATTCGTTTAAAATTTGTTTCTGCGATTGTCATAGAAATGAACCGTGCAGGTTACACGGCACTACTGAGATTTCCTAGATCATAAATCCTAACTTATCAATTGTATATTAATTTCACCGGACTACATTCACCATAAACTAATAGAATCATTCTAGTTACCAGTTTCATTTTAATGACAAAAAGTGATGTTAAAAAGTAAAAAACTTTAAATAATATTGCTAGAATTACTAGAATATATGAAGAAATATGATGAAATGTAAATTTTATATCATCATTTTCTGTTAAGTATCGAGCCCACGTCGTACCGCGGGTTCCGCAAGAGGTGCCTGACGTTAACAAACCAGGGGATGGGCTGCAGCGGCTTCCTAATATCAACTAAAAAATAAAAAAAAAAAACTGCAGTTATCGTTTCTCCTGCTGGGTCCGGCAACTATGTGACAAAAATGCCCTATGAGACTATTTGTAGGGAAGGCGTATGTGCAACAATGGACTTTTGATAGGCTTTACGGTATTTCTCTATTAAGTAGTGATCTTTCTCGAGTTTTGAAGTAATCATCAAAAAAAAATTATCACGTTAATCTTTAAGAAATTTTATTACACAAAAATCGCAATGAAAGTATTATTTTCTGTAGTATTTTGGATGAAGCTTTTGCCAATCGTGTTAAAAATTATCGATTGGACTTGGTGATTCTCTTGTTATTTCCTTGGTTGACTTCTCACACACAAGTCGACGTGGATCAATAGAACATATTACTGGGCTACCACTTACCGTCGCTCCATCAAATGAAACATAACGCAATGTTTTTTGAGCATTCGATAGTTTTCATTCCGGATTGTCCGATCTGACTCCTGTATTATGGTCAATGTAGGCGAGGCTTGCGCATGGCGCTCTCAGCTTGCCAATAGCCGCCGATAATTGTGCGCCGGAGACTTTTAATTGGCGTCTTTTTATGAAATAAACACGAGCACTTTATAAAACAATCCACCGGGATAGCTACTAGAGTTCAAAGTGTTATCTTACATTCGATATACCAAACTTGTTATAAAATGTTCATTAAAGTACATAAAATATTATTGGTTGCGACGAAGGTCGAATCGTGACTTATTTTTTAATTAAACAGTAAGTCTTCAATGTTTATGTGTATACATACATTAAATATTTACATAAGTTTTTAACGTATAATATCATAGTATGTCGTAAACTTAAAACTTTGACATTTGACCATGCATATTATGTTCCTATACATATGTCTGTCTTTATTTATGTTGCTTTAGAGGACTTGAAAGATCATTTTACTAAAAGAACATTTAAATTAAGTAAGAATGCAAAGAATTTGGTAATCCATATAAAAATATAATTTATAGGGCTCCGTAGAAAAAGCTCTACAGCATTTTTGTGGTGGCATAGACAGAATTTAATTACATCATACACGAAATACTTATTCTGTATTTACTTTTCTATTATTCCTTGTGTATCACTTTTAACGTCACTGCTCCAAAAATATATTTATATTATGACTCTACGGACACCGATAAAATTCTTTTGCGGTTTGAATTTGTGGTAACAGGCCGCTCAGAATGAATATTACTTATTTGACAAAAAAGTAATATTTATTCTGTAAATACTAGGAACGGACACAAGCTAATGGTACCAGTTGCTCGACTCCACCGAGTCAGTAATTTATTCTTGGGGCGATGTATACGCTTTAACAACAAAATCTCAGAAAATATGCAAAATTTGACCTGCACAAAGTTCATAAATTAAGATTATATAAAAAGGGTTATTATAATAATAAGGAATTTATGGATTATAATAACCCCCGGAAAGGGTGATCGCTACTAAACTATTTCTAATTTGTTACGTGTTGTTAATTGTAACATACATGATTTTAAGAAGTCCCGCTGGGTTCTTATCGGTTCTTCACAGGACAGAGGTTTTTTTCCAAATGAGTGGTAAATTAAAAAAAGTGACTTTCAGTAAGTACTATTTATAGATAAAAAAGTTTCTGTTTCTGCCCAATACGTACTAACATATATTCTCGATCCGTTACCGGAGGGTTGCCCATTTTCTCTTCGGGCGGAAAAAAAAATCAATAAAAAGGGTCTTTGGTAAGTTTTAAATATTATCTTAGAGCGCGATCCTTTTTCGGTTAAACTGACTCGTTAGTGCGGCGTGAGTCTGCCACCCACTGGTCTTTGCATTTGCAATTCTAATCATAAATTGACGTGAACTCAATAACACACTTGTTTGCACACATCCTTTTACTTTCAAAAAAATAAATAATAATAGTCTTTAGTCCTTGGATCGGATGGGTCATTTCAAGGTAGTAAACTTGCCATTCGCCAGCGGCCAAATAATGTTTTGAAACTTTTCATTTTATTTAATAGAATATGGTGTCGTATTTTTTGTAAGAAAACCTAAAAATGTTAAATCCAACATCGTACAACCTAACGCTTTTGGTGGGTCTACACGACTTTTTTTTTGATGTTTACTTTACTTTTATTACCTAACAGAATAGATAATAAAATCTTCATCTTTATATATTTACTATATCCACAGCTGAATCTGAATCTCTCCTGTTGGGAAGATGTGCCTTAATTGTCACGCTTGGCACGCAGGTCGACGATCGCAGTACAGACGTATCGCATCCCTGACGCTACTGCCCTCACCGGTCAAAGTAATTTACGCCCGGCGTAAACGGATTGGCTATACCGCTTATCCGAAACTATAAAAATCTATTGCTCCATTTGACACGACTCACTTAAACAGACTATTGAATATTCAGTACATAAAACAATGATAATCGATCGATCATTCAACGCAACAGAACAAAGCCTACGACTTTGTATAATAACGTAAATAAGGCTCATTGTGTCCAGGAACACTGCGGACACCATGAAGCAATACACGGATTTGACAGTTCCGAATAGATAATGCGACGCGGGCGTACACAAGGGCCATAAATACAACATGGACGCCGACACAATGCGTGAATTTTACAGCGTTTTTATTTTACGATTCCCACTAAAACATTTCGGTCCCTACAGTAAAATTGTCTGGTGGTTTTACGACACCTGAACGTGAAATGTGCTCGTTTCCAAAGTGATTTTCCTCCAATGCGGCCAACGAGACTATAGTTTCGCAACATGTTTTGCTTTTCAATGAGGTTACCATATTTTAAGAGCAGTTTGCGTTTCTTTTAGATCGTTATTGTAGAAAGATGCGTCGAATCAGCTTCATGGCTTAGTTATAAAAAAAGTTTCTTCCTTTTCTATTAAGTAGATAACTTATTAATCTCCAATAAACGTAAACACTATCAGCTTAATCCCAAATTGTAGTTTTAGTCAAATTAGTAATTAGACTCAGGTTTAAACTAGAATTTTTGTCACGAAAGAACCCGCGGAAATTAGCGAACTAAAATGAGAAAATGGAATTTGACAGATGAAAGGCAAACTAGAACACCGTGTAGCCGCGACTAAGCAACGTCTTTAGTTAATAGGACTTCTTAAACCATAGCTTAAACCTAGAACTCAATCAAACACGTTTTATACCGGTACGATATAGCCGTTAACTCGTTAATACTTACCGTAAAGCCTATCAAAAGTTCACTGCTGAGCATAGGTCTTTCCTACAGATTGTCTAATTGGAAGATATTTGTCATATTGCCACATTTGGGAGGCAGATTGACGACCCGCGTTTTAAACGTGGTAGAGCCACGCTACAACTGTATTATGGTTATAGCACGAATGGGTAGGCTCGACCGCGGAAGGTCCACGCTCTCACAGAATACCAGCGTAAAATAGTAGCTCAATGGTGCTGTGTTTCATATGGTTAGTGTAGAGAACCGAAGACCCTTTTTACTGGAAACGGGGCATTCCATTTTAGTCCTCGCGGGTGACAACGCATCGAAGCAACTCATTCTTAATCGAGGATAAATGTAGATGTCTGTAACAAGAAAATGAGAAAACGCATTTTTTTATTTTCTTGTTTTTATTATAGACTTGCTAAGCGCTGCTGGTCATCTCCTTGTTTGTATAATCGGAGTTAGTATATTAGACTAATAACTGGAAGTCATTTACCGTAACTGGCTTACAGTTGTATTGTATTGAAACGTAAATCGGAATGTCATTACAACTTCCATTGGTATCCGCTGTTTACCTTTCTAAATTGGTTGCCCTACTCGTACCACGTCGCGTATACGTAACACAGCGCTATAAGTACGCATTCGGTTCGTTTACAACCGTCAAATTGGACTAACTTCTGTAAAAGTGTGCGTGACTTCACTCCATCGCTCTCATTTCGTAAACGCACAAAAACCTTCTGCGTACCACTCGTGACTCTGCCCATACTGTTTTTGTTTTTAATATAATTAAAGTCAAAGACATTTACAATTTTCGAAATGAGGAGTAATAAAACCTTCAAGTTATTATCCTTCTACATTTCTTCTTCTTCTTCTTCTGTTGCCTCTCCGACGAGCGGTTCGCAGTCAACTTAGTGAACTCTGCTCTATTCTTCACAAGGCGGAACAGATTGTCCACTTCCGAATGTTACATAATCATGACTTTTTTCTGTGACCGGGGCCTCTTTTTCCGACGACTTTTCCCATCATGATGAGTTGAAGGAGTTACCTCTCGAGGCTGAGCACGTGCCCCAAATATCCTTAATAATAGGCCAAGCAATTAAACCTTGTATTGCGCTTACAGTAGAGATGGAAATGGATGTTTCTTGATCATTTAAACATTAAAAATTTGGATTTAAAATGATATTTTACAAATCTCAACCAATACATAACTGTTCTCATTTTATTGTTATTGTTAATTAAACTATTTTTAATTATTTCTGAAACAAATTGACTTACAAAAGAACACTAGACTGCATTTTAAATTAGAAATCATACGCGTAACATCGTTCGTATCACATATATTTTATATTCTCTATACCACCTATAAATAATAATAAATTTATGTAAAAAAATAAAAATTAACGCATACAAAAAAATCTTAAAACTTATCGAAACGTAATTAAATAACGGAAGTCTTAAATAAAAGTGATTTAAAAGCAGTATTTCGTTATTTCAGATATAGGAAACTGCAAGTTTTCTTTGAAATGTACGAAATAAAATGCAAAACGGAAATCCGGTTTTCGAAACGGGAATTGCTTCTGTTCTGATTTCAAACTCTTATTGACTGAAATTTCATAGCGCTTGTTTGTTTTATTTCAATTTTTCGTTTTACGTTTCGTAAAGCATAATTGACTATATTGCAAAATTCTTTTTTGACATTTCTATAGTTCAGCCTACATACTTGCTACAAAGATATACAATACATCATGTGGACAATTAACAATTAGAAATGGGTAAAATTCTGAGCTAGGTTACTGAGTAAACTGTATTTAGGAGCTACCGTCTTATCCCCTTTAGATTTGGAATACATTTAGGTATACTTACCGTACCGTACCGTAGTATCGTTAGTGATCTTAAATTTAGATAAATTTAATTTATGTGTTTATGTTATTAGATAATAGATTCGGTTATAGTTTTTAGAGAAATTGAACCTTCTGTTTGACCTAATTTTAAACCCTTGTTTAGAGTTGATAATCTTGTTGGTTATAATTGCTTTAATCTGCCTAAATAAAAGAAAAGAATACCAGCTTATGTGCTGTCTGGCACACAAACTTGAAATTTTATCACAGGTTATAAATTTGAATGCCGACACTAGTGCCAAGTTAAGTCAAATAAATGCGCGCGATTGCTGGAGCAATATTGAAAGCGTTAATCTCCAAAAATATTGAGGCACGTTGCTCGCATTGTTAAAATATCGATAACAACCGTTATATACCGAACGGCTACGTTTTACGACCAATATTCAACAACTCGCACAATGACAATGGTTTCGAGATTGATGTGCTATGCCTCCAGCGGCGTAGGCAGTGCATTCCGCTCTGTGTGGGCCCAAATGTCATTCGTGCCCGAGTCGGTGTCGAAACATATTTATTTATTAGCTGCCGAAGCTACTTCCTAGCTGTCGTAACTCGATTCGTATGTTAATAGTAAATTTAAAGTATTATCTTATGCTATCCATAATGAACTAAAACCTTTTTATTAAACGACAATTATTATCAAAATATAATAAGCTAGCGTGTTTTGTGTATGTACGGCTGTAGTTTTTCTTTTTTAATAGGAAAAGGGTGACGACAAGCGAGCACACAGTCCACCTGATGGTAAGTGGTTGCTGCGGCCCATAGACATCTACATATATCCTCGTTTGTGAATCAAAATGCAGATGCGTTGTCAGCCTTGAGGACTAAGATGGAATGCCTCTTTTCCAGTAAAAAGGGTATCCGGTTCTCTACACTCACCATACGATACACAGCAGTATTAAGCTGCTATTTTACGCTGGTATTCTGTGAGAACGTGGTCCTTCCCCGATCGAGCCGACCTATTCGTGCTACAACTGTACAATTAATATAGCTGCAGCATGGCTCTACCACGTAAAAAGCTTCTACTTATGGTCGGGTTTTGATAAATGATACCTCAGTCGGCTCATGCTAACGGTGCCTGTAACATAGAAATTGTCGAAAACTCGTGACCCAAAAATAATAATATGCAAATGTATCGTGTATGGTCACACAAAAGGTAGTAACGACGTTCCAAATATAAATAATTTTCATATTAAAAATATATTAAGTCAAATTTCACCATGTTATTGGCGGTGAAGAATATTCACTAACCCATATCGTTCCCTAGGTGTCGTAAGAGTCGAAAGAAGTTTTGATTTAATAATTTAATTGTTTATTTTACTTGTATTGTTTTCGTTTACCTTTCCAACTACGAGTAAAATTTAAATGCGTTTTTAATGCATTAGGTGACGAACGAGCACACAGTCCACCTGACAGTAAGCGAATGCTGCGGCCCATAGACATCCACATTTATCCTCGATTAAGAATCAAAATGCAAATGCGTCGTCACCCCTGAGGACTAAGACGGAATACCTTGATTACAGTAAAAAGGGTCTCCGATTCTCTACACTCACCATACGAAACACAGCAGCGTTATATTGGTATTTTACGCTAGTATTTTGCTATAGTTGAATGGCGAATTCGCAACCATTTTTTTACAGTACTATTAAGCTAATGTCGTTTGCCGTTATAGCAAACCGAGCCGTGGTAGCCGTGAGCAAAAAGAGCCGTGGTAGCTCAGACGCTCGCGGTAAATTTCACAGTACGCGAGCAAACCGGGTTCGATCCCCACCGGCACCAATGAAATTATTAATTGCAATTTTAAGTGCTGATTTACCACGTGCTCGGCGGTGAAGGAAAACATCGTGAGGAAACCTGCATGTCTGAGAAATAAGAAAAAAATATTTCGAGGACATGTGAAGTTCGCCAACACGCATTGGGCCAGCGCGGCGGACAATTCCTTACCCTAAAACCCTCTCAGAAATGAGCGGAGGCCTGTGCCCAGGAGTGGGACGTGTATAGGCTGTAACTTTAATGTCGTTTGCACTCATATTACATACATATGACAACAAAATTGTAACATGTTACAATTAACACAACAGTTATAAAATTTATCAGTTTTCTCCGAGTGAGATTTTTCACAACTTTTTTTTCCTCTGACTGATAAATAGGTAACCAATTTCAATCTAATAGATTTCCGTAAAAGAGCATTCGTTTTTATTAACTATTCTAACGGACTCCTAATAAAGTCATTTAACTAACGTGTAGGTGTTAATGTAGTGTAATTTAAACAACAATGTCTGTCTATGTACCTATGTCACATAATTCAAAGAATAACAAACCCGTTTCACAATCGTATTCTTTAAAAAAATCCTCTAGACGACCCCGTTCCACTCAAACGGCTAATCTTTTACCAACAAACTTTTTCTGTATGATTTTTGTTTTGCCTTTTAAATTACCTCAATCCATGATATATGCGTGAAGTTCGAGGCGACCGAAGAGGAGTCCTACTTTTATTGTATTCGCGTTCCGCGGCTAAAAAAGAAACAAAAAAGTGAAGTGGAGGCTTTGTTTGAGGTACAATGATCGAGGATGCGATGTTAGTAGATAGCCGGTTCGAAACTGGCCACACCGTCAACGTATAAACATTCATGGATTTTACTGCCTATGCAAAAATATTATAAGTTTTACAGGAAATCAGTTTTAGATACTACATACTGATGGGGTTACTCTATACGCCCTGCATAATTTCAAGTATTGATTTTCTTATTTTAGTATAGTAAGCCAGAAGAAATCCAAAACAGAAGCTGACATAATATAATGGATGAAACCATTTTATTTGTGTAGAGATAAGTAAGTAAATAAGTTAACAGCGATATTATCGGTGCTTTTAAAAAATTCGGTTTTTTGATAATATTCGATTTAGAGACTTCTTTGTCACGAAAAAAGTCCTTAAGTCGTGGAGCCACAGTCTTCACGAGTACTGACATTTGCTGTCGAATTCCAAAGCTCACATTTTAGTTTGCATATTTTACACTAGACTTCTTTATTGAAGCCAACTCTTGTTTAAACCTGAAGCTAATTATAATCTACTTTATGTAATAAGATAAATAGGTGTATAAAACGCCAAATAGCGATAATAGAAAAAGACTGCCAACTGTTCCAAATTTTGCGAGACTCTCAACCAATAGTAATTATTGTAATCCTACATTCAGATTAACTAAAATGTCCCGCAAATAAATTTTACAGGTCCTTCAGCTTTATTACAAATCCCACTGTGCAACTGTTAATTTTAAAATAATTTTAACTTATGAGTATTTTTCTGCTTATTGTAAAATTTAAGCTGTGGAAACGTTACTTACATTAAGAACCTAAATAAAGAATTTTTAAAAAAATACCACCCACTTATTAACTTGAGAGAGCTTCATTAACGTGCCTATCTTACTAATTATACATTTTTTAGTATAGATTATTAGAGATTTTTATCAATAAAACCGTGAAGTTGTAAACACAAAACTCAGTACTCGTACTCTTCGAGCATAAAACGTAGCAGAGTATTTTTTCGTTCATGACATACAAGTCGTCATATTACAGTGTACGTTTAAATATACGCCGTGATAACTATAAATCATAAATAAATAAATGATAAATTAAGGTATCTAGCATTACATTAATGATAAATAAGCAAGGTAGTATAGATTTATGTACGATAATCGATGATTCGTATAGTCGATAGAAATATAACTAAGTATATTCGATATAAATTCCCAATGGAATACAAAAATATCGAATCGAATGCTACTTGTCCATATACAATGTGGCAATAAAATCCAGTTTATTTAAGGTATATAACATTATTAAATATAGGTCTAACAATGCGTGCCAATTACCGAAGTTGGCAATCGGTGACGACCTTTCTAAACAGCCTTGAATAAAAATAGAGTAATGCCTTGTCAAGGAACGAAATCGCAATCAGCTGTTATAGCGTTCGTTACAATAGATTCCATTTCAAACAAATAATGATCAAATGTGAATGAATTAGAATCAAATTGAATTAGTAATTCAAATATGCAATTTTATTTAAAGCTAGCATACGCTTGGCGAACTTCACACGTCTTCGAAATATATTTTTTTCTTATTCCTCAGACATGCAGGTTTCCTCACGACGTTTTCCTTCACCGCCGACCAGGTGGTAAATCAGCAATTAAAATTGCAATTCACAATTTCATTGGAGTCAGCGGGGATCGAACTCGGGTTGCTCGCGTACTGTGGTACATATTTACAACGAGCGCTAACCATTTAATAATTGCAAAAAGCTGAAATGAGTTTAGAAAGTCCTTGAAATTAAGAGGTGAATAAGATGAACAGAGACCGAAGTCGATAGAAAATCTTCGTAGACTTGGTTGAAGTTTAAGTAACGTGGGTGATTTATATGGTGATTATTATAAAATTTTATATTTTTACTGTATAAATTTCGAAGTAATCGTAAACATTATTATTTTAATATTTCATTATTATTCAAGTCTTTGAGAAAACGTTTGTGGCAGGACAGACACACACATAAAATTCTAGCTCATTGTAATTAGAATTGTGTTGTGTAGATCTAAGATAAAGGTTCTGTCTCATATTGGCTTGAACTTCACATTCGATGGCAAATTAAGTATTGGAAAAGCACTGACTATGTATGTAAGTGTGGATGTGAAATGTCTGGCAGTAAAATCGAATCATGTCCAGTAGAGGATTATTTAGAAGGCTGCCTGAACCGAAGAAATGACTGGATTTCTCGGTTTTAGGTAAAAGTATTCCAATACTAACCGAGGCCAATATTTATGCAACACTGATGTTTTCGGGTCTGTGTGTGTATCTCGATATGTGATACTAAAATATCTCGCCCAATTAATAATATTTTAACGACTAAAATACGTGAAGAGTCGTCGTGTGTATCCCTGTATATTGTGTACTATCAGCTGATACCAATCCACTATCCCGTATCGTGCCGGGGGTGGCGTACGAGGCGACAGTGGACAATTGAGACAGGTGTAGGGCAGCAGCATCTTCCTGAAAACAACACAAAAAAATTCGATCGACACCCCGCTCGCCAAGCGTGTCAACTTTGAAATCCCCCCTCTGAGGCAATCTGTGGTGGAAGCCTATGTTTAGCAGTGTGGACTTTTATAGGCTGTAGTGGCTAAATGTTCAATTATTAGATTTGTCCCAATTCTTACTCTACTCAGCTCCGAAAACCCTTAAGTAAACTACTATACATACAAAAATTATACAAAGTTTGTTTGGTAATATTTTATACCAATTTTTTGTAATATTATTTTTATTTTGTTTTCAGGTAAGTCACGATTTCGTTCTATGAATACATATAGATCCATAAAGTCGTAAGTACCGAATTACAATTAAGCTAAATAACGGGAACGTTTTTAACTCATTTTTGTCTAATTGAATAATTTTCTTTATGAATTTATTTGTTTTTGTTTTTATTTATTTTTTTAAGAATCCGACTGTGGCCTTCTTTTGGTCTCGAACAGATCGTTAATTAAACGTACTATTGATTAGCAGGGAATAAGGAATAAGCTGAAAGCGATGCGTTAATAATCTAATTCACATTCAAATTTTTTTATCCAATTTATTCTTGTTTAAATTTAGAAACGTCGAAGTCAAATATATATTCATATTTTTCTTATGTTAATTCTAATAGTGTGGTTGTTAATGTTAATTCCACAAGTGCAGATAAGAATTACATGTGATCCATATTGAATTAAATTAAATTATTCTATTGTTTTATCTTCTATTCTGAGTTATTTCCACACATCATTGTCCTCAATATAATAATCTTTTTTTCTTTTTAATTAGTGTTTTAGAAAACGTTACCTCGACTAGGATTTCCTTTTGTATCTTCATACGGAACGTTATACGGAATGGCTAAGCATTTAGCTTAGCCATTCCGTATAACGTTCCGTATGACGTTCGAGATAAAATAATGTCCCAATTTCAATATAAAAGGCGGCTAGGTGCTACCATCGGCATGGAATCCCCGAATGAGTAAAATTATATCTGTGCACAAGCGCATAGCGCTGTAAAGATGTTAAGATGTAAAGATTTTATAATAATACCTAGTTTAAGTTAGTTCAAAGTAAAGCCAAAAGTTCAAGTTATAGCCTATATACGTCCCACTCCTGGGCACAGGCATCCTTTCATTTCTGAAAGGGTTTTAGGGCAAGTAAATGTCCGCCGCACTACTCCAATGCGTGTTGGCGAACTTCACATGTCTTCGAAATATTTTTTTATTTCTCAGACATGCAGGTTTCTTCACGATGTTTTCCTTCACCGCCAAGCACGTAGCAAATCAGCACTTAAAATTGCAATTAAAAATTTCATTGGTGCCGGCGGGGTTCGAACCCGGTTTGATCGCGTACCGTGAAAATTTACAGCGAGCACTAACCATCTGAGCTACCACGGCTCAGAAGTCATTTATCAGAACAAAATGAGTTATAAGCTCTAAATATGTACAAGAAACATCATTTTTTATTATGATCGCATCGATTTTAATTTTATTCATCTCATTACAAGTCCATCACAATGCCTTCCCCTTATTGCCTCATAGGGGGAATATTAGCCATAGTTGTCACAATTAGCAGGCGGGTTGGCAACTGCGCCACAGAGTAGTGGACTGATATGTGATTTTGACAAATGTTAATTTAATTATCGCCTGGCGCCTGTAACTTGGTCCAAATTTGCTTAAGAACTCACGTCATACCTAATTGCAGTAAATTGCTTCAACAGAACATCATCGTTTTGACCGTCTCTGACGTTATCCCGTGACGCTATCGCAACCAGTACCAACTTAATGTGACCTTTCCGAATCTTCTGTTCCTCAATAAATAAGTGGGTTTGTTCATAAGATACAGAAGATAAAGGATCTCAATTTAAATGTTATATATTCATTATCTACTGCACATTTCAAGGTTGGCCGTGATTTCGATAACCTTCATGTGTACTCGTAGGAGGGCCATAGGCGACATGCAGTTGTACTTTTAAAGCGAATATATAACTTGTTTGAATGCGAATTGGATAAATTAAAATATTTTGCTTTCAACATAATTTATTCTTTTTCTCTAAACGTTTCGGCAACATGTCCATTATTATTGCGTTTGGGCACTCGCACAGGATTCTTTCATACTCGAAAAGCCTCAGAACAGAGGAGGCCTATGCCCAACTGTGGGAAATATAAAGGCTTTAATTCTCGCTTAATTATTCACTTATTATTTTACGGTTTCTGTAATTTATGTAGTTCTGCATAAATAAGAATCGTTTTAAAGTATAACAGTATTAATCATAAAGTATGTTTAGCGTTACACGACTAATGCTCGTTAGCAAGGTGGCCAACTTAATGAAAGTCATACGTGAGAACCTTTTTTATTACCTTTTACATTTTTTTTATTATATTAAGAAACTTTTGCGCGAAGGCGGCGTAAAAAATCTATCACGCCGTTTTGTCTTGTGTACGTCGTAAGCAATGACTGATGGAAACGACGGAAAAAGATCATGTCTTTTAATCAATACCTTGGTGTCGTGATCCGCCCCCGCTTCGTTTGGGTGATTTTTGGACAAAATATGTGTGTATTATAACATGAACCTTCCTCTTGAATCGTACTGTATGTTGATGAAAACTGCATCAAAATCTGTTTCTTAGTTTAAAAGATCTAAACGTACGGATAGCGGGAAGCAACTTTGTTTTATGCTATGTAGATATACTCTCTAAAACAAAAACTTTTTATGCGCAATTGTGGAATTTTACGTGCTGATGAATAAAAAGATGAAGTTCACAATATCATCAAATTTATCACAGCGTAGATTTCAAATTAGTAATCTTACTTTGAACCGAATTACACATAATACGCAGTAGCATATTAAATATTTTTTTTATAGAATTAGGGTAACAAACGAGCGCACAGCCCACCTGATGGTAAGCGAATGCTGTGGCCCATAGACATCTACATTAATTCTCGATTAAGAATCAAAACGCAGATGCGTTGTCACCTCTGAGGACTACGATGGAATGCTAGTTTCCAGTAAAAAAAGGGGCTCCGGATCTCTACACTCACCATACGAAACAGCAGTATTAAGCTACTATTTTACGCTGGTATTCTGTGAAAGCATGATCCTTCCCTGGTTGAGCCGACACCCCGCATAATATACCACGTATAATTGCACAAATCAGAGTCACAGAGGAATATGGGAAGCCTAGGACTATGCGGAACTATTTTACAATGTTTATTGCAGGACTGTCCTACAGATCCGGGACGGCTAACTAAATTACCTTGCATATTTATTACTATTTAACATTTTGAAAACATCTAATTTGCTTTAAGTTGCTTTGTTAGAGAAAACGGGATTGAATCATTTTGTCGTGATGATAATGTTTCCCTAGTCATTTGCTACCACATAATACTGTAGTACCATAGGTAACCGCACAACTACAGGCACTCTTTATAAACTACCAACATTTGTTCTAACACATAAGCAAAAAATATCAAATTTGGGAAAGAATAGCAATATTATAGTCACGAGAACAATCACAATACATCGATACGACTAAATAACAATTTGCTTTGTTTGCGATTTGAAGGACTCGTAGATGCAGACGGTGATTCAGGTACCAGTTATGTTTAATTTAAGTCACTCGATTATTAATAATAATATTTGTGATCTATTTGACTCGAAATGATTTTTTTTAGTAAACAAAAGATACATTTCATCGTAATAATGTAAATTAAGTACGTCCAATCGCAGTATGCATTCATCTTCACATTTAATAAATTTATGCTCACACACATATGCGTCTCACCACAAACGTATATTAATTTAAATTAATATGTAAATGTTACACGCCAAGTGGTGGATAAAGTAACATAATTATATACGCCAAAGTAACTGCTATTGTATTTAGATAAGATTCAAAGTACCGTTGAGTTACTGGTTGTTCCGAAAGCTTCATAAATGCGAAATTGTTCCCTTTAACAAATTTCAACGTTGACAATCCTTATTTGTCACCATATGTGTCTTTGCCAAGTTTTCTATGTTTTCAAATATTTAAATATAATTCTTATCTGGTTGACTTAAAGTTGAATTCTATCTAAAACCGATCTTTGATCCTGTGATCGTACATATGCAAATTCATAACGGTGGATAATATTGCCTCTACCCAGTATGGGATGTCCATGACTTACGATTTGTTGCATATTTATCTCTTCCTTGTATTTTATCCAGTTGTTTTATTTTAGATAATATTTCGACTCAAGTACAGTCAATATAGCTTCTGGATTTCTACTCAAGTACAGTTAAAGCAAGCGATAATGTGACTGAAAATTTATTTCGTTTATTTCATCATTCACATATTTAACACGTTACTGTGTTTTCATGCGGTGATTGTTAATTAGTATACTCAACTGGACTTTAAGCCGTATAGGTCAGAATTTAAGATTTAATAGAATTGCAAATTATGACGTCGCAGGATCAGAAAACTAATTAGTATCTATCACCAGATCACTGTCACTCCAACTTTGGGTAATGTAATTTGTATTGATTAATGGTTATTAACTATGCAAGTTTTTAACCTTTTTAATTTTTGTTATTATGTACACTCGATCGATTTTTATTTCAGACTCATTTATAATGATTGTGTAGTAGTACCAGTTGAAACTATTTGCAAGTTTTCTCATAATAACTAAAACTAACATTAGTAAGTATTATTTGTGTTAATAAATATAATTTATAGTTATAATAAATTTATTTGACCCAAGTAAAGTTAGTGGTTGTTATATACAAAATAATGTAGTGCTGTTTCGTCGAACTTATTTAACGATCTATTTTGAAACACCTATTTTCTCAAAGCGGTCCCACCACAAACGTATGCCTTGAAAAAGCTAAATCGTGTTATTGATGAATGAATTCAAACTAGTTCCATTCTCGGTTTTTCTGATTCTGCTAAATGAAGATAACTATAGCCCTATTTACGGTCTATGTCCAGTGATAAATGTTTGAAAAATTTACATATGAATGTGCATTTTTTTTAGAATGTACATTTTTAAATCTTGTTCCTTTTAATAGAAAAACTTATTTGAATGATTTATTTTTTTCAACCACTAACGATAAATTGTAACTACTAACTACAACAAATCTTAAACGGTTTTACGATCGTAATCTAATGGCGCATTCGAACCCATATTATTAAATTTTGTAATTCTAATCAAATACGAGACAGTTAAAATATCAATTTTATACGTTTATTTAGATATTACCCATACAAATTGAGTTTAGTAAATATCACATGTACTTATACGCTTACACATTATAATACACTTTGTGTGGGGTCTGTCTTGTGCGGGTGTTTTGTTCGGTGTACGATTTCAAAAATGGAGATGTTTCGCGAAAAGGCGTGTTTTATTTTTCTTATACTTAAACATTAACTTTTGTTAATTATCATTAACATTAACAATGTTAACATTTATTAATCCATTTAGGTTATTTTCAAGTTGTCACAACTATATTTAAAAAAAATTATATAGTAAAGAAAAAACTATTGTTTATATTGAGGAAGATACCAGGATCGCATAGGTTGGTTGGATTACAAACATTAGCCCCAATTACATTTTATAGTGCTTAATTGCCAATATCGTACTATTATGATAATCTTAAAAATGATATAAGAAATTACAGGTAGATTTATCTTCCATGTCCATTGCCTATCATTAATTGCGCTAAAACGAAAAATCCTACAGCGCCGGTATAACGGTGGGCAATGGAAACAAACAACTTCTAAACATCTCTGAATCGCAGCTCACGTCTCAGTTTTCTTGCTCCGCCTCGAAACCCGATCCCCGCGAGTTTCTCGGAACCCTGTCTTTCGTTTTTGTCCTATTACCTACGTCGACATTATGTTCGACGCGCAAACACTGAAATATGTCCCGCCTATTCAGTTCATTGTTTTTGTACGCGCTCGTTATTTTTTGAAGCGTTTAATTCAATTACTCAAATTAATATTCGGGCTTATTTGGACCCTTCTTTACGCTTTTTAAAGTTTACATTTCTACTAGTTCTAGTTCCCTTAGACCTCCAAGTTTACTGTAATAAGAATACGATGTTGATGTTGTCGGTTATTTTTTTTATTCCAATACATAATAATTTCTTCTTCAAAAGTATTAATTTCTCCTATAGATATATGTACACCCGCCTGCTAAACGTGGCAACTATTGCAAATATAATTCCCCCCCTTTGATGCAACCTACGGGGAAGGTCTTTATTCAGCGGTGGACTTTAAAGCTGTAATAAATGAATAAATATGTAATGTGTACAAAAGTTTGTTAGAGGAATTATTTTAAATTAGAAAGTACAGTACAGGAAACACCTTATTCTAAGTAATTGCATCTCGTCACTCAGCATCACCAAGTCACAAAGCAGCAGAAGTATGCTAAAACGACTTAAAAAAATATTCATATTATATTTCATTCTATTATTCATTATATTAAGGATTCGTGATGATTTCAAAAATCAAATGATAACTAACATCTTTCCAACTGTAACACACGGACAAAAACATATACGAAGTATTTAATTACATCAATAGTAATAAAAATGTAAAGTATTGTGTGCAGGTGCGTTTAAACATAAATAAGTACATATTGTTTTCTCAACTTTATGTTCCGTAATTTTAAAGAAAGATAATACGTAACACAAAGCTTTAACAAGCCTGGGGTAAATGAAGTTAAACATTTTATGGCTTATTAGATTAGGTTATTGCCTGCAAAAACTAGTTTGCTCTTTTTGCTTCAGTACCTACATACAGTACGTCATCCGGCTAATCGATTTGTTCAGAAATGCAAATTAATTGATTCGATAATTTTTTGCGTGCGGTTCTTATGCATGAGTAGTTTTATCGAGGATCATTGTCCGATTATCGAATTTAGACCGGAACCCGATTAGACGTGTATTAAAAATCGTTTCGCATAATTGTATTAGCGTAGCATTTTGACATTATTGATTTATTAGGAATCGTTGATTGTGTTTTATTGGGCATTAATGTCGGGATATTTCATGATCGTTGTTACTAGATTTATGACTAATTTCGCACAGCCGCTGTCAACTTGTTAGCACGTAAAGATTTAAGTAAGCGTAATAGTTTCTATCCGGTTAAACACATCGAGCACATAAGATTATTTGAAATCTGTTAGTATCCAGTAAGTTATAAAAAGTATAATGTTATCTATAAATCATTTTGTTTGTGTTGTTCGCTTATTCTTTTTATTTATAAATAAATGATTAGTGTAAGAATATTTTTAAGTGTGTATAGCAATCTTTTTTCAAGGACTGATGATGAGAACGATGATAGTAATGTTATTAAATTTTAAAATCATTGGCTATTGCCAATGATTTAAAATATAATTCAATTAATATTTGATTTAAAAAGAGAATTGTTCATTCTCTCTTCATCCTGACTAGGCAAAAGTGAGAATTCTACGAGTATATGAGGTCTTTTATTTTAATTGAACTGTTTTTGACTATTCTGTAATTGATTATTTCTAGTTTAAATAATTCAAACATAAAGCCATTTTCAATTTTTTTATTAGTTTTAAATTTGTTTAAAACTTTTATTTACGTCAAAATCCACACCAGTTTACAAAAAACAAGAGCTTCTCAGAGAAGAACCGGCGAGAAACTTTGGGGTCTTAAAAAAAATTTAAGAAATGTTTACTATTAGAAATTACAATAAACACTACATACTACTAATACTCTTTTTATAATATTTTTGTGTTTACGCGTAGTATGTAAAAGTAAAAAGTAAAGTTATAGCTTATATACGTCCCACTGCTGGGCACAGGCCTCCGCTCATTTCTGAGAGGGTTTTCGGGCAAGGAAGTGTCCGCCGCGCTGCCCCAATACGTGCTGGCAAACTTTACATGTCTTCGAAATATATTTGTTTTTCTTCTTTCTCAGACATGCAGGTGTACTCACAATGTTTTCCTTCACCGCCGAGCACGTGGTAAATCAGCACTAAAATTGCAATTAACAGTTTCATTGGTACCGGCGGGGATCGAACTCGGTTTGCTTGCGTATATCGCTATAGCCGTGGTAGCTCAGATGGTTAGCGCTCACTGTAAATTTCATAGTACGCGAAGTATGTGTGTACTAATAAATCCTTCTCATACTCATAAGATATCATTCAAATATGTACTGTCATAAATCCATTGATATATTAATAAGTCAGTAGACTTGTGAGTGCAGAGTTGAAGTTATTTCCTCACAACATTGCCCCATCTTTTTTATACGCTTTTCTAACTGTATAAAATTAAAAAATACATAATGGGCTTTTTATTCTAAATAAATAATTGTTGATTTACTCAAAAAAAGACTAGTTTTTACTAATTTAAATTTGAGAACTTCAAGCGTATCACCGGTTTCTTTACTAATGTGGTATCACCGCGATCCGTACCTACAGTCCGTTTTTTGTTTAATAAATTCGTGATTCATGTTTAATGTGTATGTGATCTCAAAAATAACGAAGGACCGAATTGTCAAAATATTAGATTGCTTGGCAAGAACCGTGTTGTGTCTAGTAGTGTCGTCGTCTTGCGGGCGTCCTAGAAGGCGACAGAGAGAAACAAAACCAGGAGACGAGCGGCAGCACGTTCCTTATAATAACAAGAAAATAAAAATCAGCGGATGCCAACCCGTCTGTTAAACATGGCAATTATGGTAAGACCTATGATCAGCAGCGGACTTTAATGAATGAATATCGGATCTCTTACTGTAATAAACCTTCTATTGTGCTTAATTCAGAAATGACAGATTTTTTATTAGTAATTAAATAGAACTTACTGTACTATGTTGGCTTACCAACAACAAAATTGTTAAAGCTCGCAAAGAAAGATTCTCTTGTCAAGGCTTTCTTCTTCTTAAAATTAAAAAAATATTGACACTAATTTTATAAGTTTAAATACTGTGCGCTTCTACAGTGCGATAAATTATAAAAAGGAACTTATCAAATAAATGCCTTAATATAATTGCCACACTTAGCACCGGTAACACCATTCATTCTGCAGTAACAACGGAGCAGACGCTAATCCGACATCAGTATCAACATTAATCTTGGATCACACTGAGGTTGAACATTTTGCATTCATCATTGATATTGCAATTCCATAGCTGGACGGCACCGAGAGTTATTGCTTCGAAACGCTTTGAGGCCAACTCGTGTTTATGTAAGCTAACTACGAGCTTAGTTCAACCTAAACTTGTGTCCTGTCGAGTGTTAGGCAATGTCTTCTGGCTATTCGTAGATATGGGTTATATTATGTTAAAACCAATAAAAGTATATTATTTTTAGATTAGAATACAAAATTTATTTTGCGTAGATAAAGTACAATCATTAATGTTCATGTAATGTCATCTGCCTTCTTCTTCATTGGCTCATAGATGAACATGAGGATTGGCCATCGCTTATCTTATTATTGTATAACACTTCTGATTTTTTATACTGTTAGTATATTTTCCATCGTCAAAAATGTAATTTAAATCATCGCTTATTTTAGCAAAGTTCTTCACAATATATTAGTGCTCTACACTGCGAAGTTTTTTTTACGATGATATGTCACAATGCTAAAACGAACACAATAGCTTGAAGTTTTTATGTCACCATAGGTGCTCTAGTTGTATCGTTTTCACTTAAAGTTCACACTCGCAGACTCGCAGAATTAAATACACGGAGTTATATAACACTTACGTATCAAAATCTAATTCCAACTATTATAGTTATAATATAAACTTGCAAAAACTTGCAGTTAAAGGAGAAGTAGACGTTTCCATACATTCTTGGGCCCAGGTCTCAACAAGATGAAATTTGGACCATTTGAGCTTACTTTTAATCAATTCATAGTTGAAAATGAGGTAATATTTGTCAATCTAGAAGCTGAGTCGTGGTCTAAGTAAAAGTGAGGTTATGTGTTACCTACACTCATCATCATCATCATTACAGCCCTTCACAAGTCCACTGATGAACATAGGCCTCCCCCAAGGTATGCCACAAAGCACGGTCCTGAGCCACCTGCATCCATCGACTTCCTGCATGTCT
>DWHP01000209.1:0-22648 GCA_018247895.1 Parnassius honrathi
CAAAATCGACGGTGTTAAAAGCGTTACTGAAATCCAGTAGCGTAAGTATAGTGAGCTGCTTTTGGTCCATACCCCAGTGAATATCATCTGTGATTTTACCGTACTATGACCAAGTCTGAACCCCGATTGAAAGGAGTTTTTATTTAGGAAGAGGTTGAATTGTGCAAAGACTAAACGTTCAAGGATTTTTAAAAGAAATGGAAGGATAGATATAGGTCGATAATCTGATGGAGAACAGGGGTTCTTCTTTTTAGGAAGAGAAATGACATTTGCTTCCTTCCAAGTTTGAGGAAAGGATTCGGAGGATATGGAGTAGTTGAAAATATGAGTTAAGATGGGGAGAATAATGTCAATCAGGGGACAATCATTTTACGGCTAATTTCATCACATCCGATGGCACTTGAGGATATGGCCTAAACGTTCTTCTTAACATCACTGTTGGAAAATTGATCGAAGGTGAACGGCGAGAAATTAGGAGTTGATGCTTTGGACAGATTGTTCAAAGTATGTGATTTTATATTATCGTCTGAAAACGAAGAGGTAGATGAGAAATGTTGATTTAATGGTTCAATGTCAACGTCTTTATTTCGAAATAGTAGATTCTTTAGATTTTCCAACTCCTGTAGATCTAAAAAACTTCCAAATTTTTACAGGGTCTCCGTTCTCGACCGATCTTTGAACATGGCGTTTTTGTGCATCTCTACAAATTGTATTGCAGCGAGTCTGTATGATCCTATACTTGTCCTTATTGTGGTCCGATTTATCATTGTTATAAATAAGCCTAGCATTATTTTTCGTATTTAACAGTGATTTAATATCGTCTGTTAGCCAAGGCGCAGGGGTGTGTTTAACTATAACTGGTCTGATTGGTGCATGGGTGTCATAAAGTTCAATTAAAATGTAATTAAATGTTTCCACTTTTAGGTCTATAGAATCTGCACCATATACAGCAGATCAGTCAACATTCCAGGCATCTTCTTGTAAACGTTCTATATTCATGCCACTAAAATTCCGAAGCATCAGTACCTGCTCGAAGTTTGGGAGTACGTATTTTATAAGAAAGGAAGATGGGGTCATAATGAGAGAATGCCACAGCTGCACATTGACCATGCTTTGACACGTGATCAGGAAATGAAACTATGTTAAGATCTAACAAGGATGAAATACGGTTAAGCGAGGTGTGTGTAGCATTAAGTGACAGAATATGTAAATTGCACGAGTCAGTAATAGAGCGCAGCTTTTTAGTGCGGTTATTATTCTTTAACATGCAAGTGTTAAAATCGCCCATAAAAATAATGTGATTGTATAGAGGAGTCAGATCTTCAAGTGTTTTCTTGAACGAAGGGAAATAATTCACATGGAGGGTGGGGCTATAAAAGACGCCTAGTAAGATTTTGGTGTTAGATAATATAATTTCCAACAAGAGATGTTCAGCTACATTAGGCAAGGGTGGTTGAGTAGACAATTTAATAATTTTAAAAGGAATATCATATCTAAGGTAAATTGCTACCCAGTCTGACCTACTCGGTCATTTCGAATAAGATTGAATCCTGGTAGTGAATAGCAAGTAGAAGGTAAACAAGGTTTGAGCCACGTTTCGGATACAAGAATAGCGCTGAGGAAGCTTGTGTTAAATGATGCAAGCATATCTGGAAAATGTGCCGGAATACTTTGGCATTAATATGAATAACGTTGAATTTTTTCAGAACATCTGAGAATTGAGAAGGTAGGACTTCGTTTAGGGGCGTAAGTTCTGTACCGTGAAAACTATCGTCACTACTGCCACTTTCAGTGTAAGGTATCACGAAGGAATCATTACTTGAATCAATATAATTGAACGACTCAGAACTCATAATAAGTCTTTCTTTTTACGAAAAATATACGATATGGTAATGCGTATATGTATATACGTCACTTTCCATACGTACTTCATCATCCCACCATATCGTATTATTTTTTCTTCCATTCGTTGTCTTACTAACACCACATACTTTGATAACTGCATCCACTAAACCTATCTTAACATTTTGCTATACATTCTGCAAGTCTAACTCATTCATACACAACTCATACAAACCACCTATATTTTCTTTCAGCCTACATTTGTACTTGATTTTTTTTATCTTCATCTTGTAACCTCTCCGTTCTAATACGCTGTAACGCAGTAGTAGACACTTATGTCCGATACCGCCAACGTCTGAATAGGCCAATAATTCGGCATAAAACCAAATAATGATCCGTCCCAATGTTGGACCTCCGGTAAACACTTGTATCTACCACTGCGCTCCTAATTTATCATCCACAATTATGAAATCTATCATGCTTCCATAATCACCTCTTTGCCAAGTATAAATGTGAATCTTTTTATGACAAAAGAGAGTGTTCGTCAAAAAAATATTTTTTTCCACACATACGACGAGGAGGCTTTCACCATTCTTATTTATACTTTCATCACCAAACGTTCCCAATATCCATTCATAAAAAAGTCTCTTCACTCCAAACCTTTCATTAAAATCTCCTAGCATAACAATATTTTAATTTTCCTTACACTTCTTTAATACCATCCTTATCATCTCCCAAAACTGCTCTCGGATATAAGTGGACTTAAACATGTCTGGGACGTTTACTCCTAGCACAAACAACTTCTTTAAGCCCACTTTCAATCGTATCTATAGTAGACTTAGGCTTACACATTCATACTCTTTCACACATTGATCCATTATTTTTAAAAGGATGATACCTACTCCCTGGCATGCCCGCTTGGTCTCGTTTATACCAGACCAGTATGCGGTATACGTAAGATGTGTAGTGATATACTTTCCTTTCCGTATCGTTTCATTTACACATAGCACATCTATTCCTCTATTTGATTTGATTTGCTTATATGACAGTAAGCTTAAATCATCATATCGCATATTTCATCCATCTTATCATTCATTGATCGACATACATTCAACGTAGCCAAACGGACTTTTGCAATCCACTTTTCACCCCTCCGGGAGATCGAACGTGACTAGTGGCGAACCTCCTACCGGAGATTCTTCGCACCCCTGCCCCATTTAAGGGGCGCCTCCGGCGCCATTTCTTTTGTTTGATGCTCGGACTCGGGGCCATTTCTTTTGTTTGATGCCCCATGGTGCGGAACTATGGGGTGGTATATTTAATGCCGCCACCACACGGCGAGGAGCCGAATCTCTACTTTCGGTTTGTCGTTCGTTTAGTACCACCCGGGGGACACGTGTACGGTGAACCTAGGATTAGGTGGTCGAAGCCTACGGCCGCGAGCGCCTTATCCGCCTGCAACGCAACTATAACAAAACCTCACCTATGAGACAGTTTGCGTCTATGTTCATAAGTACCTATATCCTATATGTTTTATAGGCTGTAACTTGTAATGACATCAATGATAATAATAGTTCTTTACCTTTTTTGAAGGTGGGTATATATATTGGTTTTCAAGACATAAAGTATGCTTATTGAATCTCGTAACATCAGAGATTTTGAATGTATAATCATCGGACGTTTGTGACTTTCTCAATTCATGACAAAGCTGATAGTTTCGAAAATATTCGCTAGCGTCCTTAGTCTGTTCCTTCTGTAAAAAAAAATATGATTTTGATGGGCGTTTCTTTAGAACTTATACAGTAAATATTTTTACTATAAAATAAGTAAATATGAAAATAAAACAAATATAGATATAATAATTAATGAAAGTAGATATTGGCTACTATTTATTTGAACTTATTGTCGTTTTAATGAGAGTTGAGATTGAAAGTTTCTAAAATCTAAAAAAAATGGTAACCTATTTTAAGAGCAAAATTTGGTAAATACGTTGAATGATCTATGACATCACTACGACAGATTTGTGCAACGTGCGTATGAATGTACCCATATTGAAAAGTATGTAGAACTCTAAATGAGGTTTTCACTAAGTTCCGATTGATAAATTTAGATTGTTCTTAAAACTAACATTCACTAAATAAAGTCACTAAATCTTGATACATTTCGCAGCGAAAAATAAAGGTTTTGCAGAGTCATTCCATGGTATATAATCCTTAAGCTAGAGTCCTATAAATCGATATATTTCAATGTCGGTAAACGAAAGTTTAGGATATCGTTGGGAAGGATTCCAGCTTGAAGGATGTCATATATTAGGTATTAGCAAACACAAACGCATCTTACATGCCACTAACGTAATTATGTAAGATTTAATTTTTGTGGTGTGTACCATGGTAAGCACAAGTGTCCTTTCAATTATGGGAGTGTAGTGGTATATGAGTATGAAACGTTGAGCTGGAACGGGTTGATGGTAATCATCCCATTCCAGCTCAGCAGGTTATCATAATTTACTTAAAACTTCGAGGCGGCTTCACCATGTTTTCTAACCCAGCATTTGGTTAGATAAAACCACGTTGACTGGATAAAAATGTTTGAACTATTATGACTGCGTTGCAAATAAATAATTGATTTATTTATAATAAAGTTAAAATTAAGGTAACGGCCTATTAGCATACCACAGCTGTGCACAGGCCTCCTCTCACTTCGAGAGGGTTTTAGAGCAATTAAGTGTCCACCACGCTGTCCCAATACGTTATGTCGTACTCCACATGACTTCGAAATATTTTTTTTATTTCTCAGACTTGCAGGTTTCCTCACAATGTTTTCCTTTGCCGTTAAGCACGGGGTAAATCAACACTATAAATTGCAATTAGCAATTTTATTGGTGCCGCTGCGAATCGAACCCGCGTTGCTCGCGTACTGTGAAATTTTAACTTAAATTTAATAACACTAAAAAAATAAAAATTCTTACTGGTCGTTCAGGTAATAGCGCTTCTGGCTGCACCCTCCATTTTCGAGCAATAGTTTCACTTGATATACCCGTACTTGGAGTAACTTTTACCGGGTAATTCACGTTAAGCGTATCCCAATGGACTTGTGGACATTTTTTAGGATATTGAATTTGCATTCCTTTGACTTCTAATTGTAGTGCAGAACAAAGAGTTTTCATCTTACGTTTTTCTTTTACTTATTATCTGTTTGTAACTTAGCAATAATAAATTGTTTCATCAATATTTGGGCATCTACATACGTTATTGACAATGAGTCGAAATTACCGTGTAATATATACTCGTAGTGGCTGTATCTGAATGACGGGGTGAGAAATTGTGAAATTAGAGAAAAGTGTGGTGTGCAAGATGATGATATGATCAGCAATAAGAAAGGACTACTTCGGTGGGTGATATGGTCATATAGAAAGAATAAACGGGGAAAGAGTGACAAAAAGCAAATTCATGTTGCAAAAGCTAACGGCGAAGTCGGTAAGGGACGCCCTAAACGAAAGTTTATCGACCAAATAGGAGTTGTATTGAGAATATAGATTAACCTATTCACCGTCCCGTGTACTAAATATAATTCATTTCTATTGTTTTATTATTGTGTCTGAAAATAGGATAATCAAAGTGTTAAGGGTACCCTTAACCGACGAGATATAGATGTAAAGGAGGCGGGAGAGGTGTGTCAGTACAATGAGGCAGAGACTGCCTGACTGCCAAATGGAATTTGGCAGTCTCTGTCTACCCCTCTAGGTGACATGCATGAGTGTTAATGTATGTATTTATGTATCTAGTAAAACTACTTCGTCTTTACCTTTTATGATTTTCAGTACTTAAATGGAGACATCACCCATCATATTTTGTCTCTCGGAATGGCGAGAAGTGGATTGCGTAAGCCCGTTTGGTTATATTGAATATGTGTGGAAAGTTAAATGATAAAATGTATGAAGTATATCAGATTATATATAATAAATGAATAGATGTGCTATGTTTAAATAAGAAGAAACGAAAGGGGATAATGTTTTTATAAGACTGAATTGGCAAACCAACTTATAATCCACCTCATGGTTAGAAGAAGCAGTTAATGGACACGTGCAGCCAATTACAGGCAAAAAGGTTAGAAATGTACTATCACCTCAGAGGATAAAGAAGAAACGCTTCTCAGCCTATGACAGTACACCTATCTTTAATTTGTGTTGGGAACTAAAGCGGGTACTGGGAGTATGGAGTGTAGAAGTAAGGAGTACAGACTGTGTATTAAAAAGTGTCCATAGAAAGCCGTTAAATAAGGGTGGCGCCACTATAGCTACGGGGTAAATTATACAGAACGCGCCGAAAAATATTAGTGGGATAGACTATGTTTTCGAGGTTATATTTACTAACTAAATTTATTTTAGATTTTAGAGCTACTGAGCAGTTTAGCAGCACACTTCAAGCCGTCCACAATTGCTAAGATTATTTCATCCCAGTAGCTACCCAGCGCTGTTGTGGAGAGTTTTTGAACCGTAATTTACTGATTACAGATGCCACTTTTTCAACCATTTTACTATGGGAATTGGTACTTCTTACTTCTACATTCCATAACTGGGAGACTGTTGCAAAGCCGTTATAGTCCCATTGTTTATGGAAGAAGGATCGTAACAGGATTGGAAAACTACCGTAGAATCAGCTTGCTTAGCATTGTCCAATAACTGTATGCTAACGTGTTAATTGAAACAGTAATGAAAGAAATTGATTTATTATATACAAGCTAAATTTAGAAAAGCGATGGGTTGTACGGACCAGCTTTTTTCCAATTCGTATGATCACAGAAGTTCTGACCAAAAACCAGAAAGTTTTCTGTGCATTTTAGTCTTGGATAAGACCTATGACAAAGTAAAAGAGACAAACCTTGGCCTCGTCCGGGTTGAGCAAAGGGCTAACACTGGCGTTAAATATTCTTATAGCGAGTCTAGCACTTACTTACAATCAACCTGGCTTACATGGACAGTTTAACCTGTCAGCTACCAAGCGTCCAAATTTGACCGCGGCGATATTCCGTCAAAATTCGAGAGGTCAAATGTGACCGAACCCACCCACATCACTTTAACCCGTAAATACGTATGTTTAGAGACTACTTTTCTATAAAGAAGTTTGGTATTATAGGATCAATGTGAAATTTTCTATCTCCTCAAATGCAATAAAAAGTCAGTGAGTCTATGGATATTTATTTATAGTCTACGTTCATTTCTTACGCCATTTTCGTGTGAATGTTATTGTGTTGATTTTTGGATTTTTCTAGTGTTTTATTATTTAGTGTTTAGTATACACTATACTAAAACACGAATAAAACTTTATTTGTGTTTTAATATAGTGTTTATTATAAAATTGTAATGAAAGTTTTTGTGTTATTATAATTTATCTTTTTTACGTAATTTAGAGTAATATACAGAAATAATTGTGATTTTCACGCGGTCGACATCCGCTTGGTATGTATTTTTTTCTTATCAAAATACAATAAGATCTTTTTGTAATGAAGTAAAACCTGACTTTTGTTTAAAACAGAGGATAGAGAATTTCATATAGATTTTATAATGCCAAACTTCTTCGTAGAAAAGTAGTCTCTGAATATTGTTTTAATGGTTTAAAGTGCTGTCTGTGTACGGTCGAATGCGACCGCTCGGGATTTGACGGACGCATGTGACTGCATGGGATTTTTACGGGGATTGAAGGATTAAGTATTTATAAAGATGTCAGACATGGTTTTTGAGGCTTCTCTGTCTATGAGCAGTTGTTTTGAAAACTTTGAAAGTCCAATAATGTGGGTTAAGAATTGTTGTGTTAACTGTCAAATACCTCCTGTACGACGAAAATCAAGTCATATTAACGTCGTCGGCGGATGAATTGCACTTGAATGCAATGAGACCTTTCTAATATTTTTCGTAGTCTTCTCTGAAGACACTAGCAAGAGGTAAAATTACTTAAAATCTAAAACATATCAACTACACTCCATAATATCAAGTTATTTGGCTTTAGTACTCGGGATTGTAACCTAAAATTTATGTCGAACATTAGTTGCAGGTGTTCTAACCTATTTATATTTAAAGTACCTCAAGCAATATTGATAACATTAAGTTTCTTTTATATATTCGTAATAAGGGTGACAAATGAACACACAGTTACTTGATGGTGAAGACCATCTGAAGTGGATGCTGTGACCCACAGACATTTACATCCATAATTAAGAATCAAAATGTAGATGAGTTGTCACTCCTGAGGACTAAAACGAAATGTCTTGTTGCCGGTAAAAAGGGCTCCGGTTTTCTACATTCACCATACGAAACATAGCAGTGTTAAGCTGCTATTTTACGCTGGTATTCTGTGACAGCGTGGTCTGTCCCCGGTCGAACCGACTCATTCGTGTTATTTATTTGGTAAAGATTAAATGATTTTCAATATGAGTTCTCGAAATGCATATTGAATAAAAATTATTCTATTCTATCAGGCCTGACTCACTACCGCGTTTCAAGCATGAAAATATACCCACGGTGCGCGGCCGCCTACAATACACTAACTCAGTGAGGTTGTCACTCTCTCTCTTGAGCTGTCGCGCACCTTACGTTAACAAAAAGTATTTTTTTCTTTTAGCTATTTCGGCACTTTTGATATTAATTTTTGAGTTTTTTATCAAGTATGGCCACTCAAAAAGCCCAAAGGTACTTAACTTTTTATTCTTTACTATTCTTAAGGATACTGAAATTTAAGATTATTATTTATAGGTTTATCAAGATAATTAGGTAAGTAGGTACCTAGTTACGGGATCCATAGTTACAGATTTATTATTTGACTCAAGACCCGACCACAGCTTCTTAGTTTTTGATTTTTTCGCGTATAATAACAATGACCTTAAATTAACGCTCAGTGTAAGTAGATTTCCCAGTACTAGTAACTGCCTACTAATGCAAGATAAGCATATATTGGTTATTGTATATAAGAAAAAAATTGAAAATAGCAGCACTTCCCATTGCTACTCATCAATAACGCCGTCACGTGTCGCATGTTTGTAAATAGCAAAAAATGTGGAACAGAAAATGGTTGTTATACTCATAACGTTGTTATAATCTTAATATTTCTAGGTGTTGCATATTAATCTTCCTCGCATTGACCGCTAATGTCCATATTATCAGCAAATTACTAGTACATTGCCTTGGTGTATTCTATTACCAACTAATATCAAAGGATTCAATTTGTTTTTTCACAACATCTAACCCTACAATAGGAGCGGCCTTAACAAAGGCACGTAACGGGCTATGTGATACAGACTAAACATGGAACGAGTAGTCTCTTACGGTAGTATTCGGCCACCGAGTACTTGGCCAAAATTAGGTCGAGTACTCGGCCGGATATTCGGTTTTAAAAAACGCGGTAGCGGGCGACGCGCGGTTATTTCTCTTACACAGAGTTAGGGATATAATGATACGAGTAAATACAAGTACTTACTCGATACTTTTCTTTCGATACAATGTACAAATGAGGAAGCAAAAAGTAGCAAGCTAGACCCAAATAGACCGAAAAACTAGTGTTTTCGCATCACAATCTCCTTCTTATCTTAAATTTTAAATATTAGCTAAATATTAATAATAATTTCTATTAAATATTCTTATAGCCGTGGTAGTTCAAATGATTAGCGCTCGGTGTAAATTTCACAGTACGCGAGCAAACCGGGTTCGATCAACGCCGGCACCAATGAAATTGTTGATTTCAATTTTAAGTGATCATATACCACGTGCTCGGCGGTGAAAGAAAACATCGTGAGGAAACCTGCATGTCAGAGAAATAAGAAAAAAAATATATTTCGAAGACATGTGAAGTTCGCCAACACGCATTGGGGCAGCGCGGCGGACAATTCTTTCCCCTAAACCCACTCAGAAATGAGCGGAGGCCTGTGCCCAGCAGTGGGACGTATATAGGCTGTAACTTTACTTTACTTTAATTCTTGACTATTTTTGGACTATCTAATGGATATTATCAATCATGTACGTACTCTTTAGTAGTAGTACACATTTAGTAGTAATATACCCTTACTAAACAATTTTTGTTTATTAAATATTTTAAACCTTTTGATTTATCTATCTATCTTATCTAACCTTTAAATAAGCACTGCATATTTTCTGGAGCTGCGTTAAAAGCGTATTACATACTCTGTGGTTATGGCGCTGTGATGGGTGACGCAAGAAAAACCCACCGCCACGCACCACCGACCTACACCAATTGGGGGCGTATTGCTGACATACTTTTGATTCCCGAAGGTTTTTACAACAATTTTCGTATATTTCTGGCAACAATTCCTAGATTAATTTCCATAGTATTTATACCGGTCCAAAATATAAGTCAGATCAGTACCTATCAGTTGTAGGTATAAATAAAGCTTTAGCTAAATCTTCCGGAGACTAATAAATACAATATTAAAGATCGTTAGCGTACAAGTGGTAAGAAGACGACAGTTGATGAGGAGAAAAAGAATTAATGAAAATGCAAATACACAAGTAGAGGAAATAACACGCTACCTTGTGGGACGCCGGCTACAGAAGCAGTGCAAGTTGAGAATATATCTTGTAACTAAACACGCTGACGGCGTCCTAATAAATAACTACGAAACCAGTCAACTACAGCCGAAAATACATTGAGATAGCGCAATTTATTCAAGAAAACATCGAAATCAACTGTGTCAAACGCAATACTGAAATCTGGCAAAGTCAGTTTTGTAAATTTTTTTTCACACCATAACGATTGTCTTATTATGACCAAGGGATTTTCGTAAATAAGAGCTTAGTTTACTAAGATACCAGACGTTTATAACACTAGCTAAGGGAGTAAAACTGGAAGATAATAGGAAAAAATTTAGGATTTATCCTTATCTATATAAAAATAGGAATCACATCACCAATCGTCATCTTTCCGAATTATTAAAAAATTCTCTCTCAAGAACTCAGCGTAACGAACTGATCGTGCACGAGTAGTACGTTGCGATATTTAAATAAGTAATTGTATTTCGTTTGAAGAAAATTGTTGATTTTAAGCGTGACCATTTGTTTAACATTGTGGTTTGAAGATCGTCTGTCTTATCCAGACGTGTCTCAAACGTTTATCGATAACCGAACAGGCCATAGCTGACAATCGAATTAGCAAATGTGTTGTATAATACCAATCTGTTTCTAAAAGTATCTATTTTTTATGACCGTTACTTAGGTTTGCGAGGATCGCTCGTAATTAGTCGCATAGGTACACATTGAACCTGCTTGGTGTCGCCAGTTAAATATATATTAATTTATAGGTTTCGTTTAAATTCAACAGTATTAACTGGTGGACAACTTTGTACAAGGTAGGCTCAAATTATGAAGACAACTGTGAACATGCACTATAAGCTTTTTTTTTGTATACTTTTGTGACTTTATGTGTGTTATCTTAGTTTTAGCTGCATTCAACACTAACCCGGAGTCATGGCACTATTTAAGACGACACATCGAAAAAGTGGCTCCGGGCTATCGCCGTACTGAGACGTGTGAATACATAATTTCTATAAAAACTTAAAAAACGCTGTCATAAGATCTAAAATTGCGTAGCGCCCGCGACGATTAAGACCCTTTAGAAATTGTCAGAATCTTAAAATATTTTTTAAAAATTATTGCTTTAAGTAATCAAAATAATGAGCAAGTGAACTGTGAATATTGATGTTATGAATATATTTGAGTGATTCCCAAGCATCTAGATTATGTAATTTCGTTGTAATTTCAACTATAGTGATTCTTAGAGGTGTTTTCGCAAATAATTATAATCTAGTCAAAATTATACAATCGTGTTTATGAACAAGCAAATTCAAGATAAAAATATCAATTTACCTATATCAAAATTCCACTTTCGTAAGTGGTGACATAGTCCTATAGTTTTCGATGAGAGGAGGTGCATTTAATCTGTTGCAGTCGTATTTCATTTATTTTATCCTACGTATGAACTTATAAGCGTTGATTAAAGCTTTACTTAAATTAGGTATTAATTAACTCCATATCTCTCCTTTTCTATTGTCATTTAGTGAAAAGAGAGAAAGGGCAACTTTAAGCAAATATTAAATTGTATTAAGATTTATATGATTAAGGCCATTAATTATGAATTAAACAATGGCGAAAGTGACGTTTTAGTTATTTTAAACGGACAACGAAAATTAAGAAGTATACTCCCAAAAACATTCTACACCAATAACCTCTCCCCTCCATTCTTATATATGCGGCCATAAAAATTAGCTAGAGCAGCGGTCGAGCGAGTCGCGTCGTCGGCGGGTTCGTGAACTCACGCAGCTTCGACATTGCGCCGACATTGGGTCGAGCTAAATAATGCAGATAGCGCTGGGTGAACGACCGACAGCCCAATATCACCCACGCGGACGAACGCCGAGCACCTGCCGAGCGACGCCGGGTTATGCAACATAGCGCGACGCCCCACCGACCTACCCCAATTGGGGGATGTTGCTGGCATACTTTCGATTCTCGAAATTATTGTCACAACATTCCATATAATATTATCAACAATTCCAAACGTAATAAAGCTGAAGAGTTCTGTTACATAAAGTACCTAATAATTATATTGGTCAAAACCTAAAAGCAATAATTTTTACCGTGTCTTAGGAAAGGTAAGAACGAGCAGATATTAAAAATAATGTTATAACCATTTTAGTTACATCATTTCGTAGGAAAAGATACATTCGGTTAGTAATTTGTCCTTATAAATCTGCAATTCTGAATTTTGGACAACTTTTAGTTGTTCGTGTGATTTTATGTATTAAGTGTAGAGGTACCTTTTGCTGTGTATATCTATGAAGATAACTAAAATAACGAATCGCGACCAAACACCAAAGAGCACAATCGATCAAATTTGCCCACGCATTTTAAAACTAATAATAGTAATAGATATCGTAACCGAATCCTTACAATTATGAGCAGTATTTATATTTTATATTATAAAAATCCCTTAACACCCAATCAAATGCGGTCGCTGACACAAAAGGTCTAGGGGACTAGCGTACCTCCGCGTCCGTACTCCACTCGGTCGGTGGGCTGCGAAGGTCGCAGCGATCTCGTTCGCGCGGAAACTGCGCGGCGGTCAAGGCCGCAGTCTAGACGCAACCCCCACCCGATCGCCCGCCCCGCTCTCACACCCGATTCACTCACTACACCCTCACTTATTTTACCTCGACAGCCGCCGCCGAATTTGCCTGGGTGTAGCTCGAACCTGACCTACCTATACGCATAACTATGTGTGCTTATTCGACTAGACACCGTCGACCGATGTCGTGGACTAGCCATTATAAAATTATAAACTACCAATTAGGATTGAAATTATACACATTTATAAACGGGGCCGACGTTTATAAATTACGGCACCCAGTAATTACACTATAAACCATAAATTATGCGCCGATTACTTGTGTGCAACAGCGCTTGGCCTTCCATACTGTTCCGTCATCGATATGACTTGTATCGTTTAACATGGTTTTACGACTGAGTGCTTATAAAGTTTTTTGCTACGTTCAATTTAAATACACTATAAAACTTCCAGGTATTGTATAATCTGAACGAGATTAGTTTGTTAGTTGACTCGTGAATATAATAGAATAGAATCATTTTTATTTAATATTGATCACTTGTAATTTTTATTTAGTCATTTTCTACTTTTACCACCGGTTTGGAAAAATATTTCATTTCCTTGCTGAAACCATCAAAAAAAAAAAAACTCAGCGGGACTATTTTTTATAAAGTACAACTCACAATATAGGTACCTAATATTTATATAATTGTTATGAAAACAGAAACGTGATAGCGATCACAATCGAATCAAGCGAATCCCAGGGGTTATTATCAATTATATACTCTAACCCTTGCTAAACAATTTTTGCTTAATAAATATTTTAAACAGCTTCGTTTATCTATAGATCTATCTTATCTAACCTATAGAGGTAAGTCACAGAAATCGTATTACTATTTCTGCGAGATAAGCACTGCATATTTTCTAGGACTTTGCGTTAAAAGCGTATTACCTACTCTGTGGTTATGGCGCTGTGATGGGTGACGCAAGAAAAACCCACCGCGACGCCCCACCGACCTACACCAATTGGGGGAACGCTACTGGCATACTTTCGATTCTCGAAAGTTTTTACAACAACACTCCGTTTATATCTGGCAACAATTCCTAGATTAATTTTAGCGCCCGTGCCTATATATATATGTATAATGTAAAATTGACGAATAATATTATAATATAGATAATGATATAGGTTTAAATATCAAAGCAATGTAGGTATTTACCGTCTGTTATGAAATCGAAGAGCAGGCAGATTTAAAAAATGAAACGAATGAAAAAACAGACGGATTTTAAAAAGAAAAAGAAAAGTGTTACTTTCGTCAACAATTGTACAAACCACTTCGATAATTACCTATTAATTGTTGTACTTGAAAAATTAGATCGGTATTTAAGGGAGCTTTCTGAGGCAATGTGCTCGTATAAGGTATTCGTAAAGTTCTGAACAATTCGATCTTTTCCTTTAATTAGTAAATTTGTTTATTATGAGGAATGATATCATTATAGAAATATCTTACGTATAATAACTACATAATCTTATGTGGGTGAGACCTATGTTAGTAATTTAAACTCCCACGATTTAACCTCCTGAACATATTAAAAAAAGTAAAAGAAGTTTCTTTATTAGAGTTAATATCTATTTATTTTGTCTTTCCCGTATTCCGTTTATTTTTTGCAGATTTACTTAATGTATTCTATTGTTTAGCGTGTTCTATGAGAATTAGATACTGCACTTCGATAAAAATATGTCGGTGCAGTCATCGGCGGCAAGCGCCGGCGAATACCTAATGCGCCGGCCTTGAAGGCGGACCACACACAAATATTGTTCGGTCTATATACAACAATCTAATTTTTATCCTGCCAATCAAACTCGGTACCGGTCAAGGAAATCCTGTGTCTGCCACTTGCCTCGCTAGACTGTGAGGCTAAGTTTTGCAACGGACCTTTTTTTATCTTCGCCTTTTTGTTTCATTTTTAAATCGTTCACGTCAGCCAGTATTCTGCAAAAACGGTTTTAAAATTAAAATTATAATAAGTCTGCGATCTGAGACTTTACAGTAATTTTTAATTAAATAAATAAAAAGAAAATGGAAGTAGACGTTTCTTTTTTTTTTCAAAACAGAGACAATACATAAACCCATTTTAATTTTTCACCAGTCATCCAGTCACAGATAGAAAATTTGTATTTTTATAATTTCGCTGCTTATTATACTTTGTGGATTTCTTTAATCGAAACGCGAAAAATTGCTTATTGCCACCAATGATTGGGAAAAACCGGTTTTGATCATGTACAAAGGTTATTTATTATTTTCGATACAAAGGGGCGTATCAAACACGAAACTAATTTTTTGCGCCAAACCCACGAAATTTACATTTTTTATTTTGTTTCTGTAGCTGCGGCTAATAATAATATAATGTACGAAGTTAACCGTGTAGTAGCGTGGCTGTATACGAATATCCACTACCCCATATCGTCCTGTGGGCGTCTTAAGACGTGGCAGATTAGATAAACTAACCAGGATATAAGCAGCAGCGTCTTTCTAACAACTTAACCAAAATAAAAACTGTGGTTGCCAACCTGAACATCCCCTCTATGAGGCAATGTATTGGTGAGGCCTATGGTCTGTTGTGGGCTTTTCATAGTCTGAAGCGGAGTTTATTAATGAAATTAAACTTTAGCATCTATCCAACCGTTTATATTTTTATTAATCTTTGTTGGAGCGGAGCTCTCGTGGCGTAAGAAAACGATTCTTTGAAATCTATCTTCTCCGTAACCCGAAGGCCAATTTACATATTTTTTCGCCAATAGTTAGTAGTGGTAGCTCAACGCAGACAGGGTTTGTAAATGTCGAAATGTCACACCATTTGACTGAATCTTTTGTTGAAATAAAGATAGTTATGACTTTGGACTTTTACTCCGCTCCGTTTATGAAGCTAGCTAGAGTTTTTACCTTTGCATCTGCATCGGCTCTAGTATAAATTTAGTAGTAAGTCCGTATAGTGCAAGGTGGCATGGTTGCAGGACAAATGGGTTGAGTCGGCTCGCCCGGGGGGGTATCTTGTAGGTTACAGAAATCAGCGTGAAATAGCTGCATAAAACTGCTGTTTGGTATGGCTAGTGAATAGAACTTACGCTCTTGCTAGAGAGTGGTAGTTCAGATGGCTAGCGCTCGCTGTAAAGTCCCATTGCGCGAGCAACCTGGGTTCGATCTCCGCCGGGATGGAATTGTCAATTGCAATTTTAAGTGCTGATTTACCAACTGCTCGGCGACGAAGGAAAACATCGTGGGAAAATCTGCATGTCTGAGAAATAAAAAAAAATATTTTGGAAGACGTGAAGTTCGCCAACACGCATTGGGGCGGCGCGGCGAACAATTCCTTGCCCTAAAACTCTCTCAGAAATGAGCGGAGGCCTGAGCCCAGAAGTGGAACGTATATAGGCTGTAACTTAACTTTTTTGCTATATGGTAGAGAGCCTTTTTACCGATGATTATAGGGAATATTGTCTAATAATCTATATAATATTTAACTCTACAGGAACGATAACACTTTGCATTTGGTTCTCAATTGATGATAGACTACTAAAGATCTGTTTATGACTTAAATGCGACCACTGTGAAAGTATACACTTGTAATTAAAATACGGTTGGTCAAATTATCGTTCTTTGACGTTATTTAAGAAATTTTGTCACTTATGTAATAAAATATACATAATATATAGATTCAGTGAAATTCAGACCATACTCACTTTTAAACTTTAAAACATAAAATAAATATTGGAAACTGTCATATATAGTGATTGTAAAGCATATAACAAAAAAAATCGAATATGAGTCGAAAGATGGCGCAGCTGTGTAAATTTTCACATGAAGCCCACCCAGACGGCCTCGAACGCACAGTAATTGACAGCTCACACAATAGACAAACAATTTTTCATTCGAACATAAAGCGACTAGGAATGATAACGCAATGTTATCCAAGCGACAGACTAATCATAATGTTGAGGTAGGTCCGGCGCGCTCATATAAACAAACATGGCGACTACGTTACGGCTAGGGTTATCATTTAAAAGATCCACTAAATATGCTAGCGAATCTTTTACAACTGGCAATAGTTAAAAGTAAATAATGTAAATATACCTCTAAATTAATTTACTACTTTTGTTATTTCGCTTTATTGTATTCGAATCTTTTTGGTTTTGTATTGGTTCGTTTAGGCGCAAAATTATTGAAACCGTAAGAGGTGGTAACTTATGCCGCTGAACCGTACATTTAATACTGTATATTACATAGATCATAGATAGTTGTTGTTGTTGTTGCTGTATTCAATATTAATTGAAATTCTTAATACTAGTGACTGTACTAGATAGGTACTCAACTTTTGTTTGAGATTAAAAAGTGAAATAAGTACTTAAATAATAATATGCACATGTAATTTTTACGAGTGAAAGTGTTTTGCTCTAATCAACCTTTAATCGGTTAATAAAATATTACGAAAACGATCTAATTAAAAAAAAAACGTTTATCCTATTTCGCATTGTTGTTCATTTCGAAATAAGATATTATAAATATGCCCAAATGTAATTCAACTTCTTTACCTCTAATTTATACCTACTACTTACATACTATTTTTACTTTTAAAATAAAAATTAATAATACTGGCTTTACATAGTGTTCATTCTATTTGATTTCTATATTCATTAATTTACTCATTAAGTAATGATTACATTATTACTTATTGAGTAACTTAAGACATGACGCAAAAGTTTAAAAAAATCAATAATATGTTTAATAATTATAGAATACTACCTGCTAGTTCCACGAAACATTTATAGGTAACCCTGAGTTCAACTATGATTTTTTATTGTGTCAATTTCAGATACACCGTGACGTAATACGCAGCTTGATTAGATGCCTACACGGATTCTACCAGAGTTTGTCTTTATCGATTAATTGTTTCCAGAATATAGACGGTTCCAAGAGATAAGAAATTTAGGTATATAATTAAATATTATTATGATAGACAACGTTTTATGTTGAAGATATATTTTTTAAATTTATTTTGTCATACGTACATACTAGTAGGTTTACTAGCTGATAGCTGATACCCGCTCGCTTTCTTCGCTGTGCGCACGATAATTAGAATAAAACAACGTAGATATAAAATATCAAGATTTTTTTTATGGGGCTATCGAAAAATTCGTTCTTGGTGGGCGTCTACATTACGAAATGAGTAACTTTACTAAACTTCAAGTGAATCGGGTGTATAGTTTTAGAGATATCAGTCATAATATGAGTTCTTTTATGTTTGCAAAATCCCATTGTACTGTTCGTTTAAGGTTACTAGGGCCCGACTTACTGAATGGCTATTGCTTTCAGACAACTGACGTTTGTCTATCTCAAAATATAAACCAATTTCAAAACTTTTGAACAACCTTTAGATACGATATTTAACCTATTTAAACTTTACAGCTTGTACATGAACGACCCGTTGCTAAGCACAAGCCCCTTTCTCATGTCTCGCTGTGCTGCGTATTAACGGACATTACATGTCCTGAAAATATATTATTCTTTAGATATCATGGTTTCCTCGAGATGTTCTCCTTCACCGCCGACCACCTGGTAAATCAGCACTTAAAATGCAATTAACAATTTCGGCTCTAAACTTATCGATGAACTACATTATTCAGTTATAATATTATTCTGGAGGTAGCCGTGGGTAACTGTGACATCGAAACGTCGAACACCTCAGTCCCCCTCGTTACCATTGGTGCTGTAAAGTGCTCGAAACGTCGGGAATACAAAATAATAAGTTAACATACACGATAAAATCCGTAAAAACTTAGTTACTTGTAGGCTTGTAGGCAGTTAAGGCCGTAAAGAAAATAAGAATTTAGTATTTATGAAAAAAAATTTTTTTAATATTTTTCATGAGCGTTAGTTATTAGTTTTAGTTTTATTTTTTAATTATATATTTAAAGTGGGATCATTGCTTATTCTATTCTGAACGTTTGATTATGATAATGGATGCAGTTGCACCAGAAACCGGATGTTCGGTGCTAACACAGAATTATTACTATGTTTAAAGGTTACTGCATTAATATATTATATATATTACAGGTCGCTAATTAACAATTATAAAATATCCAAATGTTTGACACGGGCCTTCGCCTTCATAAGAAGGATTGGCCGACCGAAGAGAACGTTTGCGGGAGGTGCTTTGATGTTGAAAACGTTGTCTGAAATAGGATGGACTTGAGAACGTAGTAGAGAGCCGAAATAATGTGAATTTTCTGACGAAGGGGGATTGGGAGCCACGTGAGTTTAGTGTGGTATTCTGTGACATGGTCATATTTACGAAATCCAAATATGAACGACATTCGTAGCTTTTGGAGTCGCTCAAGCTTATTTTAAGTTACTTTTCGGTAATTGGGAAAAACGGAAACGGAAGTCGGTCTGGGGTGTTTGTTATGAGTTATGACGAAATAGAGGATAAGTATGGAGCTCGCTGATTCTTCCCTGGTATATGACCGAACCTCACTTCTAAACGATTTCAATGGGATTTTAGCAAATGAATTTTTAAGTTCTTACTTCAAAAATTAAATGACCTTTCTTAGTAATCTGTGTATGAAACCAATAAACAAATTTTAAAGTTGGCCTAAAGGTCTAGATACCAGGCCATAAACTCCAAATAAAAAACAAATTTTAAATTGATAATGGTAAAAAGCTACATTCGTTTTGAGGGAAAGGTAGAAAAATAAAATCTAATAAGAATTTCTAAACATTTTTTGGTATTAAGTAGAATGTGGACGAAAAATGTTTTCGAGTGAGTCTCGTAACAGCAAGTGAAGTTTAGGGCCACTCCGCAATAGATGGAGCGACCATCTGGTTAGCCTTAGAGATGTAGGAAGTCGATGTATGCAGGTAGCTCAGGAACGTGCTTTGTAGCATTCCTCGGTAGGCGGGGGGCGGGGGTCAGCAATTTATTTTATGATCATCACGAAATAGTTGCATTGTCGTTTACGTCTATCTGTTTTTAACGATAAAGATGCGGAGAAAGTGTCATTACAAGCATCAGAATGCTTAATAAACACAGTAAGAAAATTCATCATATTGTGTCATCGCTGGTTAGGAATTAAAAAAATATATAACCGCCCACGGCCGGTGTTAAGACATTAAAAACTCTAAAATATTTTAAGAGATGCAGAAAGTGAAAGACCTTGACGCGATAAAATCGCGTAAACATGCGAGTTTTCAGTGTTGTGGCGAAAAATAGATATTCATTATGACTATACGGATGGCGGGTCGTCGACCGTGCGCCCGCGGTTTCACCTTCGAGCCTCGTAGATAAATGGAAATTGGAAACAATTCGGCTAAGTCAACGCGGCGCGGCGCAACTGTGCCGAAGTTGGGATAGGTAAGGCTCCAGCTCCGACTTCCTCGGCGCCGCTCGATTCAATACTTCGCCGCCGTTACGAATTACGCTCAGATTAATGATGAAAAAAAACAAACAAAGAAAGAGACATTTATTTCATACATACAGACGAAAAAGGCAGATATATAGATATAAAAAAGATATTAAAAAAAATACAACAGTATTAAATAACAACACAAAAAACACACGATGAACAAATGCAGTTTAAAAAACAAAAGTTCCTTCATTAATTTCATGAAGTAATCAAACCACATACACACACACACACACACATATATATATATATATATATATATTCACAGTTTGGAGATTTCACATACGTTTTATTTCATTATTATTGTATGTGAATGTGCAAGTGCGAGCATATAATATAATATGCTTGTAGTCGTACTTAGTTAAGTGTATTCATTTTACATCTTGTTATAAGAATTGTATTGGAATAGGGTTTCAAGATCTTGTGTTGTTGAGATTATTTTTTTTGAAACAACTGAAACCTCATCGCGATAGCACCTCAGATATGATTTCTCGGTTCCAGCCAGTTAATTAGATCTGGGGGTGAACCAAGAGTAAGAGTGAAACCGTTGCACCATATACAAGGTCTTGAAGTTCCTGCGGGCTCCAACGTCACGCTGTGAAGCTGAAGCTCTACTTCCTCAATAAAAATGAGACTTTTTGTGGACTATTTCAATATCTCTGTAGCTTCGACAAAAAGCGAAATTTTAAATATCGGGAGCTTGTACAATGAGATGAGGGGTGTGTAAAAAATACGTTGTTTTTTATAGGATAGGGGTGACAGGCGAGCACACAGTCCACCTGGTGGTAAGTGGTTTCTCTATCCCATACACATCTACATCTGTCCTTAATTACCAATCAAAATGCAAATGCGTTGTCACCCGTAAAGACTAACATGAAATGCCTCGTTTCCAGTAAAAAGGGTCCCCGGTTCTCTACACTAACCGTACGAAACACAGCAGCGTTAAGTTAAGCTACTACTTCACGCTGATATTCTGTGAGAGCGTGGTCCTTCTCCGGTGGAACCGACCCATTCGTGCTACAACTATACCAGTAATGTAGCTGCAGCATGGCTGTACCACGTAAAACTACGGCACTACTTACACGTCTGTACTGTCGCGGCGCGATTTTATGATCGGCAGTCTTGCTTCCTTTTCTTATAGAATTGGGGTAACGAACATCCTGTATGGACCTGATGGTAAGTGGATGCTGTGGCCCATAGACATCTACGTCTATCCTCGATTAAGAATCAAAACGCAGATGTGTTGTTACCTATGAGAACTAAGATGGAATGCCTTTTTTCCATTGAAAAACGGTCTCCGGATCTCTTCACTCACCATACGAGATACAGCAGTATTAAGCTGCTATTTTACGCTGATATTCTTTGAGAGCGTGGTCCTATCTCGGTCGAGCCGACTCTTTTGTTTTACAACCATAATATAGCTGCATCGTGGTACTACCACGTATGCTTTACCATTAAATCAACGAGGCAGTAGTGCCATAAAACATGAACATGGACATGGACATATTATAATGTCACGTAGACGTTTATGGGTGTCGATCGTTAACCATCATATAATCCGTATGCCGTTTGCTTTATATTCTAGGTATATAAAAGTATTTTGGCTTTTGACAATCCCATTACATATAACACCATCATACTGCAACTATTAATGTAAATATTGATTTAAATTGGTATGATATTTTGTGCCTGTAAGTGTTAGTTGTGAACATGAAAGGAATGTTCATAAAAAGTTCGTTTTATAACTGATCCATATATATATTACGACAGCGCCGCTGTATTATAAACTAATGGTTGTGTATTTAGTTACAAGCCGACGGAAATATCCGGACCTCGCTGGAATTCGGGTTGGTCCCGCGATGGATCGCGCCACGCCATCCCCATGTTCGCTGATTCCCTTCAGATCTCTATATATATCTCTATTTGAATGACGTCATTTGACAGTTCTTAGCATATTTCCAACGGATTGTACCGTTATTACGTTATTAATAAATGGGCAATGTTTTAGAATGGGATCGATTGTGTGCATATTTAATTTTTTTATTTAAATCCGTGGAAATAAAACCAACTTTTTTTTTATTATATCACACATTTTATGGAATAAAATGAAACGAACGAAAAAACAAAAAAAGAAATTACTGATGTCAACGGATTCTTACGTTATAATATTAAAACGTACTATGTAAACTGCTTTAGCTTATACCACGGAATAAATAATACTATAAGCTTATTATTATTT
>DWHP01000210.1:0-22645 GCA_018247895.1 Parnassius honrathi
CGACCCTACCTCCGGAACTCGGTAAGTTTGTGTTTGCTTATACAGCCATTACATAATAATTATCCATAGGCCATTTGAGCTCGAACCCTCTTGTTGCCCGTTGAGTTGGGTTACTTATGGGCTCTAGCCCAGTCAACTTCTGTCAGGGCAACTGAGGACCGTAACATTCGCTACTGCATCTAATTTAATTAGCAAATTAATGCTTTTAATGTGCAAAAATATTGTCTATTGATGACAAATATTGTTTAATTTAACAAGTTGCGCGCGTGTCTGCGTTATCCCGCTTATGACTAAAGATATGATCTAAGCGGAAAACAAAATCCAAATCATTCGACACATCCGTAGGCGAATAAAAAGTAACATGTGCTCTTTGCTTGGTTATTCAAAATCAAATTTAAATTCTAAATCTTTTTTATTCAATTTAGGAGCTTTTATTAACGTCAACAAATCCTACAATGTTTCGCAAAACAAGATCTCAGAGAAGAGTCTTTATACGTGGTATAGCCACGCTGCAGCTATATTATGGTTGTAGCATGAATGGGTCGGCTCGTCCGGGGAAGGACTACGATCTCACAGAATACCAGCGTAAAATCGCAGCTTAATGCTGATGTTTTTCGTATGCTGACTGTAGAGAACCGGAGACCCGTTTTACTGGAATCGAGGCATTCCATCTTAGTCCTCAAGAGTGACAACGCATCTGCATTTTGATCCTTAATCGTGGTTAAATGTGGATGTGTATGGGCCACAGCATCCACTTACTATCAGGTGGACTGCTTTCTCGTTTCTCACCCTTATCTTATAAAAAATATGTTTATATTTAAATTAAAAAAATATACATATTTCAAAAGACAATAACTTACAATTCCACGAACTTGTCCACCGTAACAGTATCTCGATAGAGCTCCTATGAATTTTAGACTAAATAAACACAAAGGGGCATCGGTAAAGTTAATAGGTTTTCGCGGTTTTCTCATTATCATACTGAATACTTGTAGGTATTGGCTGGGGAGTACAAACAAAGGATATGCCAATTATATTTTCAGTAGACCCACAAAGCGACTAAATAACCTGATAAAATAATTGTTGAATTTTGGACACAAAAAAAGGGTATTTGCTGGCATTTATTGAAGAATTCCATTGTCTGTCTATAAAACTCTTCATCAGATTTTTACGGAATTAAATGGAACCATTTCGGAATAAGCCCCTTTTCAAACAGAAAAATAATTTTGCAAATCCATCTATATAATATTACTGAGTTATGCCCGAACATACATAAAGATACAAACATCCGAATTGAGAACCTCCACCTTTTTTGAAGTCGGTTAAAAAGGTGACCCAATGTAAACGCGCTGCGGCCCGGCTTGTTGATAACGATGCGAGCGAGTAAAGTTTGATTATCGTCACGACACGAGCGCAACGGCACCATATTATAATGAAAGTTGAAAACGACATATATATTATGATGTATATATAGCGTTTGTATCCAAAAATTATTTGGATTTATGGAATTTTTAACTATGCGTCTCGCTTCTTAGTAAAGTATAACAAACTGTTAGCTACTCAGCAGTGGAGTTTCAATCAGTGAGTTTGTTTGAAATATGTGCCATGTTGCACGGTTAATTGTTTTGAAGTAAAATTTATTTCATTTGCGTTTACCGGTTTCATCATCAGCCTGCGGCTCTACAAACTTTTGTGGATTTTGGCCTCCTTAAAGATCTTCAATTTTACTGTATCTTTGGCATCTCTTTTCTAATGTATTTTCTTGCCCACGATCGTCGACGAATTATCCAGCCCTATAAATTTTCAACAGTTTTAGTCTGAACTGATCAGTTGGAATTATCAGTTGAAGTGACCGTGTGTGGCGACCATAAGTAAGCTTAAGTTTGCTCGTCCCTTCGGATTTATAATAAAAGAATGTCGTGGGACTGCACGTCAGAAGTGAAAACTTCTTAGCTTTACAAATTTATAAACATTATTTTTGAATTGTTAAGAAATATTTTTAAGTGTGTTATATTAGACTTAATTATTTATTATTGACGTATTAATATAGTATTAAATTTTCATTTATTGCGCTGTTTTAGAAGAAAAAAAAATATTATTATCTATGCAATACCAAAAACAAAGGCAGTCACAAGGACTGCCGATGAAACTGAAAACTCAATGATAATTTATGTGTATACATGAACACAGGACGCTATACTACGCGTCGCTAGACATACAAGACGCTCAAGCGGAATACAGCAGGAGCATGTCAAGGTCATCGGTGACGCAAACCCATAATTTTTTCCTTTTCTATTAATCGCTCAACGCGCCTAAAAAAGTTTTAATTCAAAAATAATTATAAATACATATAAATTTTATAAAATTTTGTCACTTGGATTTTTAACGTCACTTTCATCAATTTTATGTTTATGCGCGTGACGATCACGCAAGTTCAATGCCTTTTCCAATTTAGTTTTCACTTCGAAATTCTGCTACATGAATAAAGGTAAAGATACGAATGGAAGAGATCAATGAAAGTTGTTCAAGAATAATATTCAAATTTATCGTCTATCTTCGTTATTATACTTTACAGTTTGAGAGCTAACGAAACGTGTTTGACTTCTCAATCAGTGATGTTCTGAGGTTCTTGATATTTGAGCTAAAATTTGAAACGACGTAACTCAACCACGAATGATGTCGTCACTGCTTTTAAAATTATAATTTCATTTTTAACTTTCAGGAAACAGCTAAATATTAATATTAGCTTGCTAAAGTATTTTTTCACATTAATCACTGGTTTAGAAAAACCCCTGACCTGGGAAGAAGCAGCAAATAACCCAGCAGAACTTTTTATTTGAAGTAAAATAAACAATATGAAGGGTTGTACAAACTATATAAAAATATTTTAGAAACAGCCTGGGGTTATTATCAACCGTATATTCATTTATATTATATTAGTAAAAAAAGAAACTAAGGAACCACTTTCAGATTGTCCATATCTATAAAACTTAGTGATTAGTGGAAGCGGTGGCCGCTTAGTGACAGTGTAAGAATATCCACTACCCCTTATCGTAATGTTGGAGTCGTATGGGCGACAGATGGAAACAAACCAGGAGATGGGCAGAAGTCTTTCTAATCACAACTAGAAAAAAAATGTTGTTGCCAACCCGCCTGGCTTGCCAGGCGGGTTGGCAACAACATTTTTTTTAACTTTTAATGTAACTGACAAATACCACCTTACGAGGCCAGCAGTTGATGGGCTGTTACGATAACATGGTGGCTAAGCGTTTGGCTGTGACACTGTGGGTGCTTGTTTGAATCAGAGAACGAACAATAGTTTCTGAGCCATACAAGCGCCTGTTGGGTGTGGAATTCAAGACCGCGGTCTTCATCGCATCAATGCTTAGCCACTGCGCCATAGATACTGTCTAGAATCTAGTCACTTTAAGTGTGTTAGCTTACTTTTTACTTACTTACATATAAACCAATGTTCGTAATGTTCTAGTCCTTGATGCCTAAAATAATGTAATTGTATTATATGGATAGTGTATAAGTCCCACGACTCGCAACAGGCCTCTTCTTATATCTGAGAGAGTTTTAGGGCAAGGAAATGTCCGCCGCGCTGCCCTAGCCCATGTTGGCGGACATCAGGTCTTCGGAATTTTTTTTTTAATTTTTTTTAGATTTCTTTGCAATTCTCATATACATATGCAAACATAACAGTATCGTTGGAGCCGACGGAGTCGAACCCGGGTTGCTTGTGTACTGTGAAATTTACAGCTCGCTCTTAGCCTCTGAACTACTACGGCTGATGTCTATTATACACAAATATAAGTAACTTTCAAAACAGACATCAACACCAGTACACAAATATTTTTTAAGTGTTCAAGTCTAAGATTAGATGTTGGAGTTAGATATGCTAAGTACATGTCAGAAGTCAGATGCAGATAATATTCACTTGTTAGTGAATGGTCTATGTTACGGATTAGTAGAGGTCAAATATGAAATTCAAGATTTATGTAACATTTTATTTATTAGAAATTAAAACACAAAATTTACCTTCTTCTGCCAATAAGAAGCTCAAAGTTGGATGTGAAATAGATTCAATACCTAAGTTAAAAAATGCTCAATATAACGCGCATTGATCAAGGGCTTGTGAGAATACTAAGTCCTTGTCATAAAGTCATCGTATATTTGAAGTCCTAATGTGGATGAAAACCAAATTACTCGTGTAATATCAATAGGGTTTTAAAAATGATTTAAGGCTGTCATTATAAAGTCACCGTTATTAATATCAGTTTTACTAATTTAATAAACTTTTTTATTTAAAAAAAATCTTCCTGTCTAGACTAAACTGCTTTATAAACACGATGTGTCTTATACTGATACCTTTTTTTAATTTTACGTGGTAGAGCCACGCCGCAGCTATAATTTAGCTGTAGCACGAACGGGTCGGCTCGCCCGGGGCAGGAACACGCTCTCACAGATCACCAGCGTAAAGTAGCAGCATAATACTGTTTTGTTTCGTATGGTGAGTGTAGAGATCCGCAGATAGTTTATATTGAAAACGAGGCATCCCATCTTCATTCCATCTTAGTCCTCAGGGGTGACAACGCATTTGCATTTGACATGCATTATTTTGACCTTAATTGAGGATAAATATGGATATCTTCACCGCCAAGCGTGGTAAATCAGCACTTAAATTGCAATTAACAATTTCATTGGTGTCGGGGGGTTCGAACCCGGTTTGCTCACGTACTGTGTAAATTAACAGCGAGCGCTAACCATCTGAGCTACCGCGGCTCGGCGGTGAAGGAAAACGTCGTGAGAAAACCTGCATGTCTGAGAAATAAAAATAAAATATTTCGAAGTCATATGAACTTCACCAACACGCATTGGGGCAGCGCGACGGACACTTCCTTGCCCTAAAAACCCTCTCAGAAATGAGGGGACCGTGCCTAGCAGTGAGTCGTATATAGACTGTAACTTTTTTAACTTTATGGATGTATATGGGCCACGGCATCCACTTACCATCAGGTGGACTGTGTGCTCGTTTGTTACCTAATGCTATATAAAAAAAAATCGTAATGAATATTGAAAATAATAATAAATACATAATACAACACAGCGGATGCTGTGGGATCTAATTCTGAATAACTTTTTTGAATACATATTCCTAAAAATTGAAATGTTAATGAAATTTATATTTGCGGCTACCGTCATGTTCGCAATGCACGCAGTTTGTTGATGTGTTAAATGCATACTTATACAGTATAAGAGAACTGTAATGTTTTATTCAATATAGATTACAAAACTACCAATGAAAATTTATATTCTTCATATTTTTTCTAAAAAAAACGTCTGTCCGGGGAAGGATCATCATGACACGCAGCGGGTATGTTGTATAATGGAACTGAAAACATATATAAAAAGCAAGCGCGCGGGCATCTAATGGGGCGTTTGGCTCTTATGATAAATAACATCTTAGAATCTAGTGTCCTGTGTGGTTGGACTCAAACTGTATTCCAAATTACACCATTCGCTCCAACAAACGCTGCCCACTTATGCCTTAGGCTCATGCCACTGTCATATTATAATATCGGATATATTCATAGAATGTAATGGGAAGATTGAGCGCTAACCAGCTATTTCTACTTTGTTTTGTGTTGTTAATTGTAACATACATGATTGTAAGCTGTTATTTAATAAAACAGTCCCGCTGGGTTTCTTGCTCGTTCTATCCAGGACAGAGTTTCTTTCTGACCGAGTGGTAAATTAAATAAAAAGTAACTTTAAATAAGTATTATTTATAATCTACATTGAATTAAAAAGTTTCTGTTTCTATCAATGTACAAATAATTGTATAAATTAAGTTAAAGCAACAAAAGTAAATTTGTAGCCTTGATTGTGTCATCATCATCACCATCATCATCATTGTCATTATAACTAATCAAAGTCCACAGCTGAACAGAGGCCTCCCTAATGTGGAGGATATTTACCGTTATTGTCACTCTTGCACAGCGGGTTAGCAACCGCTTTTTAATATGGGCAGTAGACCATATCCGGTTTCGTTTCTTCCGCCGCCTCTTTCAACTTCTACTAAATGATATACCTACACCGCAAATACAAGATTGTTCTACTACGTAGTAGGAATCCTTTTCTGTCTAGGAGTCCGTCTGGGGAGCTACCACCTTCTTATCTATATCTGCTGCCAAATATCAGCGCTTGCACTGCTGTATTCAAGCCTGAAAGTTGTAGAGAGCCAATATAATTAAAGGTTGAGAGGGATACCATCTTAGTCATATAGAGGCGACAGCGTTTTTGTAGCCTGATATTGGTTGGACTGCTTGGCGAGCCCACTTTGGATCTGTGCTGGTGGACTGCGTTGAGAGGGGTGTCCTCTCTCCCTACCGCTGCAGCCGAAGTGGAGTCGTGGAGGAAGAGGAGTGTTGGTATGGCGATGCTCTACTCGCCTTGTCCTCCACGACTCAAATTTTTCCGTTGTCTGTTGATGCGGTGGTGGTGGGGCTGCGGGGGGAAAGGAGTGTCGGTATTGCGAGGTGCCACTCCCAATACCCTCCGCAGCCGAATCTTGGTTGACGGCGCAGCCATAGACCAGATCCGCTGCTGGGGTCAGGAAGGCACGTCATGTGTTCTTGTGCGCCTTACTTGAGAAAGAGAAAAGAGAAGAGTAGTCCTCTCAGCCGCCTGCACTAGGGGGGCTGCGGATGTGTGCGAAAGTGTTCCCGTGGCCCTGCCAATATGCGACAAAGGTGGAACACCTTGGGGTTTTAGTCGGTGCAAGTCCGTCATAACCCGTCCTTGTCCCCACGAAGCGGATATGATTAGGCACTTCCCCATGTTAAAAAAAGAGGGCAAGGACGTTGCCACCACGCTTCCGCAATGCATGTTGGTAGAATTTACATAACGTCTTCTAGATATATTCTTTATTTCACAGGTTTCACACATTTTTTTCTTAATGAGCCTATCGTAAAATGAAAGGAACTACGCACGCTATCGGTTATATAATTCTTTATTTTGTTTACAAAATAAAAGTAAAGTGAAGCAAACAAAATTACAGTATTTCTGATGATAAATGGCTACTGAAGTAAATGTACAACAGTTTTCTACAACAATCGTATCTCCTCAGTTTCAAGACACTCCCCTTGTTGCCTCAGCCAGTATCGGAATTCTCGGCGTCGACATATCGAATGACGTGCAGTTTCGTGGTCACTTGTAAGAGAAGGCCAAATTGGCCTCTAAAAAGCTTGGCATGCTCAGCAGAGCGGGACAGTATTTCAAGCCGGCACACCTCCTGCGACTTTACAAGGCACAGGTTCGGCCGCAAATGGAATACTGTTCCCATCTCTGGGCTGGGGCTCCCCGGTGTCCTTCCACTTGACCGCATCCAGCGCAGAGCAGCTCGAATCTTCGATGACCGAGTGCTTTCCGATCGGCTCGATTCACTGGCGCTACGAAGAGATGTTGCATCTCTTTGCATTTTCTTTCGCATTTACCACGGGGAGAGCTCTAAAGGAATTGTTCGGATTAATCCCAGCTGCCAAATTTCGTAAACGCACTACGTGGCAAACGTCTCGATACCATCCACACCATCTGGATGCTTGGAGGTCCACTACTGTACGTTTCACAAGGAGTTTTCTTCCGCGTACGACCTCTCTTTGGAATAGTTTACCACCGGCGATTTTTCCGGACCGATACAACCTTGGGACCTTCAAGAAAAGAGCTTATTTCTTTTTAAAGAGCCGAAAACGCACCTGCAATTCCCCTGGTGTTGCGGATGTTCATGGGCGGAGGTAGTCACTTAACATCAGGTGAACCGTATGCTTGTTCGCCCTATCTTCTATAAAAACAAAAAAAAGCAAACAAACAAAGTAAACAAGCTTCAGATGCGTTGTCAGCAAAAAAAATTTGGTGATACCAACAATTTTTTACGTGGTAGAGCCGTGCTGAAACTATATTAAGGTTGTAGCACGAATGGGCTCGACACGGGAAGCACCTGCCTCTTACAGAATACCAGCATAAAATAGCAGCATAATATTGCTGTGTTTCGTATGATGAGTGTAGAAAGCCGGAGACCCTTTTTACTGGAAATGAGACGCTTTTATTTCTTAGAGGTGACAACACATCTGATGACTATGTACTACAGTATCAACTTACCATCAGGTGGACTGTATGCTCGTTTGTCAACCCCAACTTGTAAGGAAAAAATTAAAGATGTGAATACTAATCCCCTAAAGATTGATATATAGGGAATAATTGTCTTTGTAGCCACGCTTGCCGAGTCGGTAGGCAACTACGGATTTTTCATCATTAAGTTGTTATCATAAGCACGATCTATGCTACATATCTCCTGTGTCAATTCCCTCTGTGGTCTCTTACGACACTCCAGATAAAATGGGTTAGTGGAATTTCCCTCGTCATCTTTACACGGACTTTGATACGTTTACGTCACGTAATTTAATTCATTGCTTTCCTTTATTTACTTCCGTACTACATCCTGACTTCGTATAACTTGTGAAGCTATTAACATATCAATACTAGCTGGTGGTTGTGGTCCAAACGTATAAATGGAAGCGGCAGAACTTTTAAGTTAGTTTTTAACTAAATAATTGAACTTAAAAAACAAAACCAAGTACAAAATCTAGTTATTTGGAAATTATATAACGCTTTTTACGAGTATTTTTTATTTTAATGTTTTTTAAAGTTAGTTTATTAACTAAATTGTTGGACTCTTATTGTATTCAGGAGTCTGTCTGTGTAGGTAACTTGTACTTACATATTTCCACTTCAAACACGCACTGCTGTGTTCCGATCGGAAGGGTATACGAGAGCCAGTGCAATTACAGGATGTGAGGTATTCAAACTTAGTCCTCAAAATTGACGACGCATATGTAACAATTAAGTTTAATTAAGTATTAAAGACAAAAAATTGTTTGTAGTTGGTAGAAGGGGTCCATGGCCTGCAGTAGACTTACCGTATATCGAACTCTATGTTCGGTTCTCACTTTAATTTTGTATTAGTTAATTAAGTTTTTTTTTATAGGACGGGGTGACAAACGAGCACACAGTCCACTTGATGGTCACATCTAACCTCGATTACGAATCAAAATCCAGATGCGTTGTCACCCTCTGGTTCTGTACAATCACCATACGAAACACAGCAGCGTTAAGCTACTATTTTATGCTGGTATTCTGTGAGAGCGTGGTCTTTCCCCAGTCGAGCCGACCTATTCGTGCTACAACTATACTACTGATATAACTGCAGCATAGATCTACCACGTAGTTAAAGTTGCATCAAAAATTTAATCCTTTTTATTACAATTAAAGGTTTACAAATAACTTTAAATTCGATTTTTTCACGAAGTTCTACGGTAACTTTAATTTAGTATCACGTTATGTTTGGTTTAGTATCACACAGTACACTAAACTTTATAATAATGTAAGGTACTCGCGACTTGGTTCGCATAGAATAATTTTTAGTAATTTTTCATTTATGGTTGCGCGGCAAAAAGGAAACGGGTACTCTCACGTTTTGTTCGGTTGGTTATTGTTTGCCAGTGTCTTTCCGTCTTATATCCACGCATTCCTTTCGCACGCACTGAAGTGGGAGGATAGTCTAGAATGTGGTGCCAACTTTTCGGACAATGAGAAGCGCGCCCCTCCGAGATGAAAGTGGTAGAAGTGACCTGCCCATATATGGACGCGCACTGCCGTCACTCAGCCATTCTTGCATCGTAGTTCGAAGACTTTGCTAGTTGTTAATGCACCTCTGTGGCGGTCGGCCACAGAACCGCTAGAAGTAACCGTCTCGCATAGTGGTAGTTATCGTCGCGCACCGCTCCTAATCCAACGCACCACACACAAGACCAGGAGCGTCCACGAGCGAACCCCAACCCGGTAACTGCTTTTCCTTTAATAAAACCGCATTTCTTTATTTCCTTGTCGCATAACTCTCCCCTAACGGTTCAAATAGAAACTCCATCCTGACACAGGCAGAACGATAGGTTTTGGAATATCAAGTGGATCGTCCAAGGCTGCTGCGTGCCACGTCGGTCATCTTGTTTTGGTTATAAGAATCCGCACACATAGCCCACATAGTAACATTTTGCATAATAAGGTCTGGGCTCGACCAAGAAATCGAACCCGAGACCCCAATATTGAAACAGAAAAATGGTGGGGCCAATGAATATTCTGGTTATTGGCCCCACCATTTTTCTGTTTCATTTGAGCTGGATTCGAGGGGAAAGCCTGTCGCTCAACCAATTTCCTATTTAAATCGGCTTTTGTTCACAATTTCATGGGTTTTTAATTTTTGGCTCGGAACCCTAGTTCTTGTTCTAAAATAAAAGTAGGTTAAGATACTTCTTATAATATCAGCTATCGGCCAGTGAAATTCCCGTCAAAATCAGTTCAGTAGTTTCGGAGAATTAGCGAGATTAAACAGACAGACGGGCAGAAAAAACCTTATAAACTATTTCTTTGTTTTAAGTATTGTATATACTTACATATTTATTTAGTTAAAAGCTTTTATTTCGTCATAACAAACAGACAATTTAATTTTGTTTATTTGCATTGATTTATTATTTTTATGACGTTTCTCATAATTGTGTACAATATGAGGTGATGGATTCTCTAATGATGTCACCACTAGGTAAATTGAAGGTTTATATATTTTGATATTTCTCGCTTAAAACTTGGGTCAAATGAATATCTGCATCTGATGTCGGAAATGTAGTTAACATACGTGGAAGCAGACTCGAGTTTCGCATTCCGATATAAACGTAGTCGACGGGTTAAATTCTGAATTGATGTAATATAAATCTTCGTAAAGTTTGTTATTTAAGTATTTTATATCTGTAAAAACCATTTCTGTGATATGTAAACGTTAGTTATTAGTATAAAAATGAGTAAATTTAAATTATATTAATAAACTTATACAAATAAACAGATAATTTACCCTTTCTTTATGAAAGAGTGGCAAACGAGCATGCGGCTCACCTGATGGTAAGTGACTGCCGCCGCCTATGAACAACTGCAATACCAGGAGATATTGCAGGTGCGTTTTTGGCCTTTTATAAAAGAGTAAGCTCTTTTCTAGAAAGTCTCTACGTCATATCTTTCCGCAAAAAGCACTGGTGATAACCGATTCCACAAAGAAGTTGTGCGAGGAAGAAAACTTCTGGTAAATTGCACAGAGGTGGACTGCTACCATCATGGTATGGATAGTATTGCGAGTTACATTACATTATAAAATACTTAAAAATTAAACATACCAGTAGGCGAAAGCTTAGTTAAAAGCCGACGAATTTTTTATTGTACCATAGATTATTAAGACTGTGATACGGGACAGACCAAAACTTTTTTATCCGGAAGAAGCCTATGTCCTACTCTGGTTCGTTATCTAAAAATTGCCAAGTTTCATTAAAATGACTTCCGTAGTTTATACGTGGTTGGGCTACATACATACAAACATCCAAACATGCAAATAAGCTTTCACGCGTATGATATAACACCAAAAATTAATACGTATTTCTATATATACACATAAACTGAAACTATCCTATACATGTACCGTGTAGTGGCGGTGTAAGAAAATTACTATCCCATGTCATACCGTAGGAGTCGTAAGAGGCGACAGAGTGAAAATGAAACTGGAAATATGAAGCAGCATCTTCCTGACGACAACTCAAAATAATATAAAACTGCGGTTGCCTACCTGTCGTTCAATATTCCCACTATGAGTCATTCAACGGTGGAGGCCTATGTTCAGTGGTGGGCTTTTACAGGCTATAATGGTTACATTATTTCTTACAGCTATTAATACCCAACTTCAAAAGTAACACTATATCTTAGTAAAGCAAATTCTTTGACACATCGAGCATTTTTTTATAAAACAGAAGCGATGAGTGAACTCGTCTACCCAATCTGAAATATTTACTTCAAGCCGAGGAAACCTGCAGACAACTTCAAACAAAAGGCTATAGATGCGTAGTTACCCTCTAGGACTAAAATAAAATGTCTTAAATCTTCGCAGATCACCTGATGGTAAGTAGAAACTGCAGCAAATGCCTAACCTAAATCAAACAAAGAAGTCAACAGATTTGTTGACACAGTCGAGGACTAAGCTGAAATGCCTCATAGCTTTTAATTATACTGGCTGTCTATATTCTTCAGACAAACACAGCAGTGCAAGCACTACTATTTGGTATTAGAAGTAGGCCAGATGGTGGTTCAACTACCTATATAAAAAAACGACGGGTTGCACTCCGGGAGTGCCGGCTGAAGTGAAAACTTGAATATTAACGTTGTGAATTTTTGATATTTTGGAATGGTTAGGGTATAATTTTGCACGAATTGCTCTAATAATCAGTATAAAAGTACTATAATTTATGTGGTAGAATACAATATTTATTTATTGCGCTATCGTACACAAACATGACAATTTATATTATATTAATAAGTTTATCTCTCAGAAATCAAGCGCAGGCATACATTTTCGCCGCGCCGTGAAAGAGAGGGGGATACTTCCTCCCCTACGCCGCGCCCGCTGTCTCTCTCCATCCGTTTTACGCATTTTCGATCAGGACACGTGACCTGACGCAAGTTTAACATTTTTTACCCATTATAGGAAAAGTGTACAACGCCGCTAAAGAAGTTTTCACTTCAAAAATGCAAATTACGTTTAACTCCAAAGCAAATTCCAACTACACTGAGGGCTAAAACCGCGCTTAAAATTTTCAGTTCAACTAGCGCCCATTTTTCTAATATTGCCTCAATTTTGCGTTCCCCGGACGTTTTATGGCGGCCATTTATGAATGCAAACTAGGTGAAATATCAAATTTTGTGGTTACTAGAAAAACACATTTGGTTAGAAAATTTTACATTTCAATATAAGTGGTTCGTGAACGGTGAACGTGGAATATAGCAATGTAAATGGTTTACTTTATATATTATCTGAGTCGGCACGTTCAATATAAATGCTTATTTTTCCATGATTATATTTGATTTCACATTGTTTGATGACTTCTTTTGTCAACACACAACTATTGCGTTTTCGTTAATGACATAGATCAAGGGCGTGGTTCTTCATTTGTGGCCATATGAGGAAGCAAGTCCACGCAATGAAAAATGATGAGGGCTATGCTTGAAGTTTCTGTGATAACAATGATCTAATTGGGGTCATCCTATATTTCGCTAATCAGTACGAGGCTTTCAAGAATCTCGAGAATGGAATGGGTGGCTTATTAACCGCTTCAGCTTTTTTCCTGTATCTTGCTATTTAATTCCAGGAAAAAAATGTATTTCTGAACCAGTGGTCAAAGGAGCAAAATTATTTTCAATATGTAAGAGTTATTTATTATCTACATTGAATAAAAAAAGGTTTTGTTCTATTCTATTTCTAGTTTTGGTTAACACCTCTGATGCCCCAAAAGCTGGCAGATACTTTAGTCAGCGATTTGCATATATTATAGTCTGAGAAAACACGATTAGCTAGTCCCTAGACCCTTAGGCCTCCTAGAACCCCCCCCCCAGAATGGTTTCCCGCCTTATCATGACGAAGGGGCTTAGTAACCGTGGCTTGGTCACAACTAAGAGGCTAGCATAGTTGGCCCGAGATGAAAGACAGAAGCTATGCGGCCACTTCGAGTGGCCTTGACGATCCCCTATCAGCTGTGTATTGAGGGGCTGTGGTGGGAAGGATGTCCACACCTTCTACCGCTGTAGCCAAAGCGGAGTCGTGAAGGAGGGGGAGCAGTAGTATGACGAGACGCCACTCACTCTATGCTCCACCAGTCTGGTGGGGCTGCACCACTGATACGGTTGTGGTGGGGCCGCGAGAGGGGAGGTGTGACGGCATTGCGAAGTGCTGCTCTTCATTCCCTCCGCGGCCGAATCTTGGTTCGTGGTGTAAATACACTGCCACTATGCGACAAAGATGAAGCACTATAAGGTTTTAGTCGGTGTGAGTCCGATATAACCCATCCTTTCCCCAGCGAGTATACGCATACTCGCAACCGTATGTATTTCCTCTTGTAAAAAAAGACTCTTAAGCCTTTATGTTATAGTACGAGTAAAGTTGTGTAAGTAGGTGATAAATTTGTTGCCAACGTTTATTATAATAACACATTATGCATAAATAAACCAGTTAAGCCTTAATTATAGCCTGAATCCTTATATATCCTTTACGTAACTCAGGAGAAACAACCTCCACAACTTACGGTAAATGTTTTGCTCCGCCGGGCTCAATTCCCACGCGAATATCATATTAAATGAACTTAATTTATTTTGCTACAGAATAGTTATGTTTACATAATATAAATGTAATTTAATATCTTTCTATTAACCACTGATACCGAAATGGGGATATTTAAAGAGTTTTCATAAAAGTGGCTCTACCACGTATAAAACTTTGACCAGACTGACTAGATGGAGCTTATTTATCAAACAGCTAACATTAAGTAGGTACATAATGAATACATCACAACAAAATGATCTGCAGAGGCATATTGTGATCTGCCTGATGCCGATGAGTTAGTACATATAATTATTCGGAAAATCAGCATCAAATCATCATATTTACTTATTCTTTTTATCTTATGATTAAATTTATATAATCGATTAATCTTTTTTTATTAAAATATTATATAAACTCAACTCTTTGCAGGGACATCATTAGATAGAAGATTGGAGACCGTTACAATTAAGTTTTTTTTAATCATAATATGCATATCTACATTTGCTCAAACACAACTGCGTGTATTTTATGGAGACATTTTATGGAGATACATTGTGCGCAGGAATCGCATAATTTAATTCCTCCCTCTTCCTTCCACTATCGGACAACCAGACGTTCGGCCAGTCTTAACCCTTTCGTTGTTGACTTACCACGCATCCGAACCAAACGGTTTGCTACGTCGTTCGTCATGCGTACAGCCAAGGAGTGGAATAAGTTGCCAGCATCTGTCTTTCCATCCGATTACAACGCAAGAGTGTCTTCAAAGTGTCTTCAAAGCAAGAGTGAATAGGTTTTTGCTAAGTCAGTGCGCTTTACTATCTCAAGTTACATCATATATAGTATATACCACTTACCATCAGGTGGGATTGTAGCTAAGTGCTGGTTTAGAAAAGTTAAAAAAATATCTTAGCTATGATTGGTTTGTCCATTGGTCTGCTGACTTGCCAGTCACTAGGTAGGCCTTCTTTCCTAACTAGGAGTTTGTTTGGGTCCCTCTTACCTCTTTATTTCTTTAACAGTGTGTGAACTGTTGTGTTCCCGTCTGAAGGGTATATGGAGCCAGTATAGTCACGGGCTGTGAAGCATTAATCTTAGCTCACAAAGGTGACAATGCACTCGTAGTTTTCTTTGTTTAAAATACGTTACATCGGTCTAATATTAAAGACAGAACAAAAATAAGGAAAACGTAACCGGATTTCAACCCCATTCAAAGCTGTAACGATTGGCTTACATCAACTCTGACTATTGATTTAATATTCTTCTATGGACTCATGACCTTCTTATCTCAAAAGTAAATTTCATTTAACGAAAGTAAACTAACGGACTGCCAAACTAACTAGTTACAGGTAGTACCTTTGTATGTACCATGGTTGTAGCTCGAACGGGTTGGCTTGAACGAGGAAGGGCCACGCTCGGTAATTTTTTTTGTATTTTGTGTGGTAAGAGTAGAGAATCGAAAACCCTTTTTATCCTAGTATCCTCCATCCATATGCCTCATCATTCTATCATAGACTTCAGGAGTAAAGTAATAATGATTTTCAAGAAAATGATGCTCAAGAGTTTCTTTTTAGATGATGGTCAAAACCATATCAAAGTTCATTAGTTGTTTTAGTTTTTAAAGCGTTAATTAGTTATTTTATTATTAAATGCTGATCGAATTATTACTACTGTTGACAAGAAAACGCTACAATGTATACTTTTATATTAAAATGGTGCATATCTGGTTAATTTTAATATCCTAAACCAAAGTATGAGCCGTGGTAGCTCAGATAGTTCACGCTCCCTGTAAATCTCGAAGTACGTGAGCAAACCGGGTTCAATCCCTGCTGGCACCAAAGTAATTCTTAACTGCAATTTTAAGTGCTGATTTACCACGTGCTCGGCGGCAAAGGAAAAAATCGCAAGTAAACCTGCGCATCGCGAGTAAATCTGAGAAATAAGAACAAAATGTTTCGAAGACATGTGAAGTTCGCCAACACACATTGGGACAGTGCGGCGGACTCTTCCTTGCCCTAAAACCCTCTCAGAAATTAAGGGAGGCCTGCGCCCAGCAGTACTTAGGCTGTAACAGTTACAGTAACAGTAACCCAAAGTACATATCCTTATCCTATTAATTTTGTTAATACCTAACTTCAACTCAAGAACAATGGATCGCGACCTTTGAGAGGCAGCGTCATCTTGCGAAGATCGCCCAGGATGCGTGTTGGCCAACGATCTCCGATAAATAAAAAATTTAAAATAATAATCTCGTTTTGGACACAAAGAAAATACGTGGTATCATATTGAAACTGTGTGTTATTTGGGAAACAAGAACTCGCATCCATCGAGAAACCAAGAAAACTACACCAATTCTGCCGACCTATGAAATACGTATTCTCTCCTGTAAATTGTATGTATGCCCTTCAATTATACGTGAAGAAATAAAAGATGATCAGGTATTTGAATAACATATAGGATATATTTTAAGAATTTTTTACTAAAGTTTGATTTCTGTCAGCACTACTTTTGTAAAAAAAATTAAATTATGTTTTAATGCAAATACTTTTTAATAAAGCAATGCACTCAATATCTTACTATCTATATTTTGGGTAAAGGAAGAATAGTTATCAAGTAACTCTTTTTTTCTTTTAGTTTTAAATTCATACATCAGCATGCCGGTAGTGTGATGTTAGTTTATTGATAGGTGAAGTTCAACGAATCCCTTGTGGCGGTTTCGAAACAGGAGTTTGAATAATTTAGTTACGTATTCGGGCTTCTTGAACCATCTAGGATAAATAGAACATATAACATATAATTAGAAAAATTTATAAGTTTTGTATTGGAATTTAAATCAATGGCTGATATCGGCTATAGTACTCGCATCTGTAAAAGTATGTTGTTCATTGTAAAATAAATTAAAAGTTACATTCTATATAATTGTCCTAGGACGTAAACCTTCTGTTATTGCCGAAAAGGTGCGGCAGACCAATTAATCCTTGCAATTTGTCCGTCCCGCTGCTCCAAGATGTTAGCGTGTTTCTCATATCTTCGTAATATTACCGCCTTTTCTTGTTTTTATTAATTGGTATCAAGCTAGCTTCCCGATGAGCCAGAAACTTCAAATATTGAATGTAGCTCAAATTTATCCAAACGGTTACAAGATTATAATAAGGAAATGCGTGGTAAAAAAATTGTTTTTAATCCTCAAACGTTTGTCTTTTTTTTTCAGATGTTGTCGAGATCTTTTGCTTTAATGCCAATCACGTGGTAAATTAATACCTCAAATTATAATTTACACCAAATACGTGCCAAATTGAACTCTTCCGCGTGACAGGCGTGAGTGCTTATGTAGATTTATTTACGTAACGGAATTTCACAAAATAAAATGTTTTAACTAACTATTTATTGACTATTTTATGAGTATTTTCAAAACATAAATTTTGCTTCGCGTTGTAAGAATATCCACCACCCTACATCATCCTATCCCATCCTGATAACGGCTTAAAATAAAAATAAATGCTGTTGCCACTCGCCAAGCATGGTAACTATGGCAAATATCATGTTCAGCAGTGGATACGCTGTAACGGCGAGCTTCAGTGATAGCACTTAGCAGAGGCGGCCAACTTATTTTTATAGGATAGGGCGACAAACGAGCACACGGTCCACCCGATTGCAAGTTGTTGCTGTGGCCCATAGACATCTACATCTATCCTCGATTACAAATCAAAATGCAGATGCGTTGTCACCCGTGAGGATTAAAATGGAATGCCTTGTTTCCAGTAAAAAGGGTCTCCGGTTCTCTACACTCACCACACGAAACATGGCGGCATTAAGTTACTATTTTACGCTGGTACTCTGTGAGCACGTGGTACTTCCCCGGTCGAGCTGACATATTCGTACTACAACTATAATACTAATATAACTCCAACATGGCTCTACCAAGTATAAAAACCCTTTTTAGTACGGAACCGATGTTGTCGTAAACACGCAACACGTGGCTTTAATGTTGTTTTGTAAAATATTATACAGTCTATTACCTTATTAAAACTTATCGATGTACTTTTTTAATTTTACCACGTTTTTTATCGTATTCTAGCATTGCCATCCGAATTTAAGCTATATTCAAATTTTCAAATTTAGATATATTTATATAATTTACTAAATTCCATTCCGATCGGCAGATATACAGACAAACAAACAAATAACTTAACAAAAACGTGGTAATAAAAGTTCTTCATTAATACTGAGCGTCTAAAATTTGTGTAGTAAATCTCGACTACCGCCCTTTCTCCATCGATTAGGCTTAGTATGAATTTCCTGACGATAAAAATCGTAACTTTATAACTGAATGAATTACAATAAGATCGGACGTTTTTTAATATCCTTGAATTTTCAAATTAAATGTCATTTAAATTATTCTCTGGGGACCGGAAAAGATGAAAATTTGAGGTCACGAGATCCGGTGAAGCGAGTTGTGGTAACATTTCCCCGTTAAATTCTAATAGCTTTTAGTTGTAAAGTTTGCCACGTCAAGTGCTCGGGTATTGTCGTGAATATAATAAATGAGGTCACTTTGTGGACGTTTTTTAATTATAATAAACCGGAGCTTGATTACAGTTCCACACAGTTGTAAGAGGCGGTGCAGGTATAGATCGTAAATCGCACTGTTTTATCGTCACAAAATATTTCTTTTAATATTTTTATCTAAACCTCGTAACTGTTCGATGTACAATATACATGTCCAATGTTCTGATTTCGGGCAGCGATTAAAACACGATTAAATCTTTTAAGAAAGAATAAGTTCCACCAAACAAACACACATGATTTTTTGGATTATGACTGAGTTTTGAAATAAGTTTTTAAAGTTTTCCTTTTATCGAACCACTGTCCTTTCTGTGTTTACGGTAAAAAAAGTCACTTCACATCACTCGTTACTATCTGCATGAGAGCATTTGCAAGTAAAACACTGATATCTTATATGAGACCTAAGAACTTAAACTCTCAAATTGTTTTAACTAGGTTGAGCTATAGTGTGAGCAACAACTTACATACTTTTTAATTCTCGAGTATATGTGTATTATTAATGAACTGAAGCAATATGTCATCATTTTCAGGCAAAGGACTATCCAACTGAGGTTCATATTAAGGCTTGTAATTCGCTTACTTAAGCTTTTCGAACCAACATATTTGGTGAAGATCAACAAAGTTTATTTGATGAGACAACTATTCTTTACCTAATCGTATCTTTAAATTATACTTTAGCTTTTTTATACATAGGGGGCAAACAAGCGTGCGCCCTAACTCCTTAATGTCTTCCGCCTCCCATAAACAACTACGACAACAGACAATTGGATTCTCTATTCACAAACAAAACGTTTTATTTATAAAGTAGTTCACGAAATATATTGAATGTACGCTTAAGAGATTCTTATATATATATGCTGTTTGTTCACGTGCAATAAAAAAAAGTTTAATTTACAACAGTCCTGGAAAGAATCAGTAAGGTAACAAACACAATGGGCCTTTTTTTAATAGACAACAGTTCGTCGTAAATAAAGCCAGTTTTTGTAAAAATGTTAGTTATTTTTACAAAATAAACAGTTTACCTTTTATACGCTCGTGTTTCTTGGAATGAGATAATATTTGCTAGAAGCTTCGAGGCGGCTGATGGGCTCGTTAACGCTGCTTGCAGTTGTGTTTAGTGTATTGACATTTTCAGTCTATTGAATCTAGTTGCCATGTTTATTCTTTTGGAAGACGTATGTGTATGCTCGTGATTATGTTACACGAATATTTGGTATTTTTGCAAAGTTTATAAAGATTTTGAAAATATATTTCCGTGTATTTGTTAACACCGAAAAGGTTTTTAAGTTTTTTTTCTTTTATAATATTTTTGTTGTTGTATTGTTCATTTTGTTCTGAAATAGATTGTAAATTTATTCAAAAATACTAAACAAGTAATATCTTACTTTAATTTTCATATAGAATTTAAACATCTTATCCAATATTATTAAATAATTAGAATAAAATTGCGTATTAAATATTTTATATAACTTAACATGAATAGCGTGTTTGTAACAAAAATAAAATATAATTATAAATAATCATCATTATGTGCGATAACCATATTTTGCAGGTCCCACGCTGTTTATAATCTTAATCCCTTGACTAGCTCTCTTTTCTTGTGTATTAATATTATCCTAAAATATGTTAATTAAATATGGCTACCACGGTTACATTGTTATACATACTATCACATAGGGTAATCAATAGAATCAGGCGTTTTTTTTGCGGAAATCCATAATATTAAAGTTGGTAAGAATTACTTTGCAACCATCCGCTCAGCACAGCGCAGTTTTGAGTCAGCCACTGCAGTCTACATCACCTGAAGATGCTTCGTTTAGAGGCGAAACACGTGTCGTATTATCGTCGTTATCTTTCCTAGTGTAGTGGTGTTGGGAGTAGTCGTGCTGGGATTACATAGGGAGGTGATGGGATTAGTTCACGCTATTATGTAAGGCGGGAGGTGCTCTTCAAACTATATAGGACACATCGTTTTATTTTATTGAGCGGATGTGTGCGAAGTAATTCTTACCAATTTTAATATCATTCAGGGGTTAACATTTGACCGGAATTATTATAATTTACAAGTTTGTAAAATATTAAGCATATAATATTCCACTTTAAAGTGGACATTGATATATAAAACAAATATAACTAATATAAAAATACAAACGAAACGCTTTAATGCTCAAATCATATTGACTTATACGCGCTAGAGCCACGCTGCAGCTATATTATGGTTTTAGCACGAATAGGTCGGCTTGACCGGGGAAGGACCACGCTCTCATAGAATGCTAGCATAAAATAGCAGCTTAATGCTACTGTGTACTGTATTTCGTATGGTGAGCGAAGAAAACTGGAGACCCGCTTTACTGGGAACGAGGTATTCCATCTTAGTCCTCAGGGGTGACAACGCATCTGCATTTCGATTCCTATTGGAGTATACATGTAGATGTCCATGGGTCACAGCATCTACTTACAATCAGGTGAATTGTGTGCTCGTTTGTTACCCTTATTCTATAAAAAGAGAAACATGACTTACTCTTTGGTACTGAGACGTTGGCAGTATGAACGTAAACAAGGCATTTTTAATTTATTTAATTTACTATATAAATTATAGCTTTTTGCACCCTCACTACATAATATGCACTAAATAACTTCAATTATGCCAACCGTGCTAAATATCACACTCCTCCGTGTTTGCAATATGTTTAAAAAGTGGTACAAAATGTTCCCTTCACTGATTAATGTACATAATTAGATATTTGGATTCCTTTAACATCATATCAGGAGAAATGAAAATTTATGCAAATAGATACAATATTTAAATTTAAATTTACACATTTGCATCTCGGAACGTAATGCGTTTCTAATAAAATAATTATAAATATAATAGTATACTTCTGATATTTTTAATGATAGTATTCTTAAATATTTTTGAATTTAGAATGGATGAACTATTTTCTTTGTCTACGTAACCTATTAATCTACATCAATGTGTCAAATTTTTATTTAATTTAATAAAACTTTTAAATTCAAATTTCATAATAAAACTACCTAATACGTTTATTCATCATCATCATTACTGCCTATCTGCATTACTGAACATAGGCCGAACCCATAGTTCGCATTACTATATGTACTATTATATATGTTTGGCAGGCAGATTGGCAAACGTAGTACTTAACCATTTTAAGATGTTATAAGGAGGGTATTCGTAAACATTTTCGGTTTTAGATTCACACATTTGTTGTTGATAGCCCGCGTATTCGAACCAAAAGTTTTGCGTCATCTCTTGTGTATACGTGTACAGCAGCGGAGTGCAATAATTTTGTGTAAAGCTTTTGTTACACTAAACCGGTACAGTTTGCCATCCATGGCTCGGTCAACCTACCACCGGGTGGAATTGTAGTCAAGTACCAACTTGTAATAAATTAAAAAGAACGAAAATTAAAATCTACGTAAATTTAACATAATAAGTTCCATTCTTGCGTATTAAGTTCAAAAATATTACCGTGTACTTTAACCGCAGTGCGCGTGTCGCAACTTTGTTTCGCAGCGTGAAATACAATTTGCAAGCGCTTTTATTCTTTGTTATGACTCGCACTTGTGGTTTTGTGAATGCGGCAGGCCAATACTCTTGTCAGTTTTTTCCCTGGTGTAAATAGCTCTATATTTAGTTAGTACATCAGAATGAAAGTGTTAGTGGGGATGGAGGTTGATCTTCCAGAGAGCTACCGGGTTTATCAACAAGAACTTTGTTTTCTAAAACAAAATAAAACAGAGGGTTTAGATGAAGATGATTCAAATTTTTATTGTATTACGAAGAGAAAAGTTTGGCAATTATGAATGAAAAATGATATC
>DWHP01000211.1:0-22643 GCA_018247895.1 Parnassius honrathi
CTGCCCATCTCCTGCCTGTCTCCCTCTGTTGCCTCTTACGACACCCACGGGAAGATATGGGGTAGTGGATATTCTCATTCGCCACTGCACGGAAACGCCACTACACTCCAATAATATACTTTATTTTTTTATGTTATGGGATAGGGTGACAAACGAGCACCCAGTCCACCTGATGGTAAGTGGTTGCTGTGGCTCATAAACATCTATATCTATCGTTGATTACGAATCAAAACGCAGATGCGTTTTCACCCGTGAAGACTTCTTTTTTATATTTATTTTTTCGAGTTTTAAGCAAATTTTTGTATATAAAGTATTGGTAATGAAATTAAATGGAAAAAGGGCTTATGAAACGATCGTAAATAACAATAGCTGTTACGATCTAATAAAATGTAGGAAAAATCTGCAAAGTTCTGTAATCGCTTTTCTTTCTCTTCTTAAAGTATAAATTCTAAATCGTAATAATTCTTATAGCTTGGTTTTCTAAATGGTGATAACGTTGTAAAAAGAAGTGCTGATTACGTTATATAAATAAGAACGCTGTAAATTCGTATTGAAGAAATAAATTCAGTTTATTTTAAAATATTTTAAATAAAATTGTATTTTTATTAAGAGATGCAACAAGTCATTTAGATTATATTAGAATAAGTGAACTTTGGACTTCAAAATGTTAACACAACAAAATAAAATATTTGCTCGTGGACCAATACTGAGTAAGTTTCTCACCACATTCAATTGAAAGCAGGTATCGTTAATGAACTAAAAGGTAGTGTGTATGTTATTGCAGCAAGTTTAGTTAATTTTGTTGTTAATATTGTAAATAAAAAGTCAAATCGTAAATAAAGTTCGTTATAAATATAATGTCGATTCAATATTTGTTTTACCTAATTGTTACATGGCGATCATGTGTCCCTTGTTCAAATCCCTCGTCGGGCCAGTATCACAAGTTGTAGTGTTTTCAAACATAGCATTATCAGTAGGAGGTCGGAATCAAATGTGTGTGTTTAACTAGCGTGCCTGAGGTACTTAAAACAATTGGTCCTGCGCCTGATCTCTCTTCAGTTATGCTGGATTGCAATCTCATCGGACAATAAGTATGGTGGCATAGAGAGATCACCTGTGCTTGTGCGCACACCCGTTATTATGTTTTTACATTTTTTTGAAAAATCTATTCAATTCTTCTCTTCAATCTCAGATTTTAATCAAAACTGTTAATTTGTTTCAACATGTCAGTAAGAAATTTTATACAAGAATTTATAATCATATTTTATTTTATCTTAAATGAGTTGTTATTCTTCGTTGCAACCCGATATTAAATAAAAACAGAAGTTTTTCGGAGAACCAACTTCCTTTTATATAATAAACGGGCAGTATAGGAAATATAAAAGCTCTAGGTAACAAATACTCCACGCTTCTTTTGATTCATTGGAAACTTAAAAAAATTTTTTTTAGTAAAGCAATAACATTTTGTAGAAATGGTATTTAACGTGGGAATTTTCTGTGTTTAATATTGTATTTACTTCTCATTAATGTTTCCTTAATATGTTGAAAATATTATTATTATGCGTAATAACAGAAAAGTAGTAGTAGGTAGGTATTTTTGTGTCACGCAACATAAAACGGGTAATAATGACAATGTGATAGGTACATACAAAGTAAAATACTACTAAATGGTAGGACTTCTTTTCTACTTAGTAGTTCGCTTAGATAGGTACCTCCCTCTAACGTTTTTCTGCAGTCAAGCAGCAGTATATGTACTGCTGCATTACGGTCTGAAGGGTAAAGAAAATCAGTATGATTACAGGCTGAGAGTCATTCCATCTTAGTTCTCAGTGGTGACAACGCATCTGTAGTCGTCATTGTATAACGATGGCTATAGGTGTCCATGGGCTGTAGAAGCTGGTTGGGCTGGTTGGTGTGGGCTGTAGAATATAGGTGTCATTACATGGATTGTAAGTTTGCTTATCACTTTTATTTTAAAACTTAGTTTTATTAAATTAACGATTGAAATAATCAAGCACCCTCCTCTAAAACGTAGTAGTGTTATAACAATAATTTTCAGTTCTAATCACCGAAAAAGAAATCTCTGTTTTCATTCGTTCATATCAGCCTGTTCAACAAAAAAGTCAACATCTGTACATATCTTTATTATTTGCAATATTTGTCACGTTTTGTATGAGGCGAGGTAAACGCACGTTTTTATTATTTTGAGCTGTTATCTAGAAAACGCTGCTGCCCATCTCCCGTTTCATTTTCCCCTGTCACCTGTTACGACACCAACATGTGATAATGAATTCTCACACGACACCTCTATACGGCGATACGGCAAATATTATAACATTCGCTAACTATCGTAATTTCAATTCCTAATGTATTCCTTGCAGTGACGTAAGGGCTTCATGACACTATTTCCTACAGATGATAACATGTGAGTCTAAACAAAAACTTTTTACAGGCTTAGCAAGTCTGGCCTTAAAATAGCCAAACCGGTGATACCAACAACACTGGTATTTAATATCGACAATGAATCAATTAAGTTCAATATTACAGTTATTCAGCTGACGATTACAAGGTAATTTTATACCCCGCCATCTCTTTCGTGGTTAGTTTTTTATAAGCCACTCACAAGTAGGAGCCCCGCAAAGAAGGAAGGCCGGTTGATGGAGCTTCGCGGGGCTCCTACTTCTGAGTGGCTTTTAAGAAAATAACGGTGAAGGAGATGGCGGGGTCTATTTGCTCGCTTCGCTCGCTCACTCGACCCCGCCATCTCCTTCTAGCTTAACCTGTCTGAGTCGGGATGCCCTAAATCCCGAAATCACTTCGTCAAAAAAAATAAACATTATTGTGATTTTTTCTTCAAAAAAATTTTTTTTTCAATTGTTTTTAAATGTGCTTTTTTGTGTACTTTAACAAAACATATATAAACTTCGTTTAATGCTTTGCAAAGATGTTATGAACAATTATATTTGAAGAAGTGCGTTTATGATCACATTTAAAGTCATAAAACTATATGAAATCTTCAGATCAAATATTATTAATTTTTTTTTCATAAATCCGCCATAACGAAGTCCTGCAAAAACGAAGATTTAAAAAAATCATCGAAATCGGATGATTTTTCGATTTTCTAGAGCAAAAAACGAGGGGACCTCGAAAGTGTAAAATTGCCAAAAATCACTTTCAACTTAGTTTCTATGATCTAGAAGTTATGTGCTATATGGATAAATATTTAAAATAAAATTCAAAAATCTACATCACGTAAAAAATTGTTTTATCAATTTATCCATTAACACTCATATTGTAAAATGGTGCTGATTCAAAAAACAGATTTAAATAGATTTTTCGAAACTTCAAGAGCTAGAAGTGTAAAATTGAAATTAAAAATCATTTTATTTTTTAGTTTTTTTTTCATTTAACAAATAAAACTTTACCCAGTCCGTCAGTCCAAATCTTAACCTGTGCTTGATATTCTACCTGATGTAGCCGAAAATGGTAAAACGCACTGACTAATCTAAACAAAATTCTGTTCACTTTTGCCTAAAATATAGCTGAGATCAATCCTCCAATTGCTCTCCATCTGTTGCTGTAGTTTCTTGACATTAGGAGACAGAATATAAAACATTTTAATAACATACTAATAACGCCCTGACTTGAAAGGTAGGCAATTAATTTTATATTACAGGCAGTCACTTCAATTTTATTGATAGGTATGTACGTATTAAAGGTGAGTTTATCAACAAATTAGTTCCCGCTTCTCGTTATCACCATACAAAATACAGCAGCATTGTGTTGCTATTTTATGTTGGTAGACTGTGCGAGGGTATACATTCTCCGGTTGCAACGGACTATACAGGGCATGTAAAAATTATAAAATGTATGTCTTGACGTATGTTTGCATGTTAAGTAAAAACTAAGCTACAAATTATTTTAAAAAGCAGTATGTTGCAACAGGTTTTTATACAGAACGACAATGACCATTAGAGTCACGTAAAATGTATACAGCCATTTGTGCGGCAGATCCTAAATACAGTTAGAAACACCTGGATTGCAACGTGAGCCGCGTATCAAGTTGTTTTAAAATTTCTGAAAGTTATATTGAATCGGGTACTTTAACACGTTTTTGGATATAATATAAGGAATATATGGTGAAGTTAGTAAGTTTGAACTTTTTATACAAGTAAGAGTGACGAGTGATCAGGTATTACAGCCGGTAAGACACCTTGATTTATTCTCGGCTGAAAATCAACATGCAGATTCCTTTCTTACCCTGAACACTAGATAAAATACCTTGTCACCAATAAAAGACATACTAAATATAACATTTCATTATATTTTGCCTTCAGCCAAGTATCGTCATACCAAACTTGAAAAATCGGTAGGAATCCGTTAGTAATTTACACGTAATATATAATCCCACTTTGATTGTCTCATTGGTCTAATCGTCGTAAAACCGGCTGTTGATAATTGTGGGTTTGAATACTGGGTCAGGCAAAAACATTGAGTTTTTATATTAACATTCAGATTCGGAATAATTATTTGTAATTCAAAAAACTAGTTTTTTCGTGTCAATAAATAAATGTAAAATAATATTCCAGAATTCGTCTTTATTAGCCCATGAATACCCATTCATATATAAGCTGAACTAACGAACGAAATTGCAGTCCACTTGATGGTGACTGGCTACTGCAGCCCTTTCTAACTATAACTAAACTTAACTTTCTAACTTTAAACAGTGAAGGTAACAGATACGTTGTCGCCTCTGAGGACTGAGATGAAATACCTCACAAACTGCAATTATGATGGCCATCTATACCCTTTAGACCGAAATCCAGGAGCGCAAGCACTTTGGCAGCAGAAATAGGCAAGAGGGGGTAGGCAGCAAGGGGGTCATAGCACCGATTAAAGTATTGCTTCATTTTCTTTTATAGGTGAACACACGTGAAGTGGTTACAGGCGTAGCTTTTTCCTTAACATGTTCAGCTGATCATTACTGCTCCGCTTCGCTTGCTTACAGTTAAATGCTCTGAGATAAATACACTCATCATTTTAATTTCTATTGTATGGAAAATATATTTCTACATATAACATATACATTAATGTTTAAACATTAAATACAATACTTCAGAAGTTATATAAGAAAAGCTGACGTTTTATATCCGTTAAACTTTGAGGTTGACGTCAGCGAATGCAGAATGCCTGAAAATTTTCAATTTCACGTTTATATTGATGTTCATTCGGCCGTATGCTTCTGCTTCCTGTTCGCAATTAAAGCGTTTCTGTTTCAGGAATTGGCATTGGGATTGCGAGTGAAAAAGGCATGCCTTTTTTCACTCGCAATCCCAATGCCAAATGTCAATTTCTGAATCACCATAAAATATTATGATAGTTAAGGTGTGCTACGTTATAGTAAATGAAATAGTTACATTCACAATGACACCCACTATCACGTGGGTGTCATCGTTGTGATTTTGAGGACAGTAATATTCGTTCTGATCTAAAGTATTTCTAAGAAGCAAAATTGCTCAACACTATATTTAACCTAGATCGCTTACCGTCATCGTATCGTACTGAAATCCACATTTAATACATACAGATTGTCCGACGTAATGCGTATACTGGCATACCGTCACTACCATTTAATAACATAGTTACATCAATCCCCGATTGAAAATCAAAATACGGGTGAAATACCGCATTATCAGTCACTAACTCTACGAATAGCAATGGGGAGCCTCTTTAAGTAAGTAGGATACGTCTGCGATCGATAATCCGAAGCGTGATGGCGGGAGAAGCCATCTCAAGAATCAGCGGAGCCTATTCGAAACGGTTTAACAACTATGTAAGTGTCCTACGGGGTTGTGTTGCTTCCCCGTAATAGTTCAATTTATTTATAGACAGTTGTTTGGAAACTTTGAAAGTTCTAAATGTGGGTTAGGAATGGGTGAGTTAACTATCAAAAGGCTTTTGCACGCCGACGATCAAGTCATATTTGCGATTTGACATTTTGGCAAGTTGGAGATGGGGTGACAAAAGAGCATACTGTCCACCTGATGGTAAGTGGTTGCTGTGGCCCATAGACATCTACATCTATCCTCAATTGCGAATCAAAATGGAGATGCGTTATCACCCGTGAGGACTAAGATGGAACGCGTAGTTTCCAGTGAAAAAGGTCTCCGGTTCCCTACACTCACCATACGAAACATAGCAGCATTAAGCTACTATTTTACGCTGGTATTCTGTGAGAGCGTGGTCCTTCCCCGATCGAGCCGACCGATTCGTGCTACAATTATACTTCTAATATAACTCTACTACGTTTAAAAAACGCAGGACACGAAATGTTGTATTGGCCCTACTTTATGTATATATGGTGGTAAAATTTGGGTAAGGCAGAACAAAATAGACAAGAGCGACGAAGCACAGTCCATAAGAAACGCCTTAGACAAAAGCTTATCGACCAAATTGGTGATATATTGAAAATGGACCAAGAGTGCCCTTAACTAAAGAGAATACAGCGCCGAATGGAAGTTCATAGTCTCTGTCTACCCATCTGAGTAATAAATTAATAGACCCATCGGTAATGAAAATAGTTTTACGATCAACAAAAAACACAAGAAGTTGAGCTTTGGAAGTCATCAGTGTACAGCATCGTATCATATTCTCCCTTAAAACTCAGTTTAATAAAACTTTAAAATAAACTATTTAATACCATGAATAATAACGTATCTATTACTTTGAATTAAAAAGAAATTTGTAGCCTTCATTTAATTTCTGATAAAACTCCCAGAGTAGAGTCATCCAATTACAAACGGGAATACGAATTTCGCAGTTCAAAAACTTCAATATGTATGTAAAAATTTTATAAATTAAAAAAAAAGCCATATTTGCAATGTATACACAATGAACAAATTCCTCTATGTTGTTATTTACTTTATATAACATGATATAAATAGGTAAACTTGCCGGTTCCGTGGCGCAGTAGGTTAGCATTGCAGTGCTTAGGCCCTCGAGTTCGAATGCACGGAACAAGTATTTACATGGCCTCCAAATAATTGTTCCGGGTCTGGATATAAAATAGAAGATAAGAAACCCAAATTCATAATCGAAACTTTTTATTCAACAAAAGCTTGATAATTTTTTTATATACGTACTTCCATTACTACATTTTAAATAATAGCAAGTATTGTTATGCTCCTAGTCGAATTTGACCACAATATAACTCTATAAATGTAAGCAGTGGTGGCGTAAGAAAATCCACCATCACATTTTGTCCCGTAGTGTCGTAAAATTTAACTGTGAGAAATTTTATTAGGATCTTATAGCGATACAACCATCCCGTTAACGCCTGACTTTAATACTCGGACCAGAAACGGGAAGCAGCGACAAACGTCGCAAAACATCTAATACTGGGATGGTCAATCCGCTCGTCAAACATGACAATTTAGACAAATCCTATTAAGGGAAAGGCTCTTGTCCGGCAGTGAACCTCTATGGGTTGATAAGGAAGAAAAAAAGTGTTTGCATGAAAAAAACTACTACTGGTCATGACCCGCTTGAATCCTTTTAGCTTCAATAAATTTTGTACCCGTCAAGGCTGCCATGATATATCTAGACCATAAGTACTTTTAGTTAGTTAATAAATAATAGTAACTTTGCACAAATTACAACGCAGATCGGAATGAAGCCAAAAACAACCTTCCAATCTTTTTGAACTTTATTCACAGACAAAGTGTTACAAAGTGTGCACAGTTTTATACGTGGTAGAGCTCTGTTGCAGTTATATTAGAAGTAAAGTTGTAGCGCGAATGGGTCGGCTCGACCGCGGCGGGACCACGCTCTCACGTGACCACGACGTATTTCGTATGGTGAGTGTAGAGAACCGGAGACCCTTTTTCTGGAAACGAGGCATTCCATCTTCGTCCTCACGGGTGACAACGCATCTGCATTTTAATTCGTAATTGAGGATAGATGTAGATGAATATGGGCCTCATCAACCACTTACCATCAGGTGGACTGTGTGCTCGTTTGTCACCCTATCCTAAAAAAAAACAAAGATTTAACCAGTATTGCTAAACGCATTTCCTTGATGACCTCTCACAATACCAATCATTAAAAGCCCCGACATTTACCATTTTCATGTGACCATGCACCGTGATTCAGTCCGTTTGCAGAATGGCGGGTAGGACTATGTTAGATAAAGGATAAACCTACAAGATGACAACGGGAAATAAAGATCGAGCCATAGACTAGTCGAGACATATTGCAAGAATTAAAACAAACATTTGCATAATATATTTATGTACAGAAAAATTATTATTATTTCCGAAAAATGAAACTCAAGTCAGAATCATGACAATTAATATTCAACTCAGCCAACGTTGTGTTCCGGTTTTCAAAGACTGTTCCAAGAATTCTAAGTTGCTTCCTTTTTCAAAGTGAAGCTACCTCAGATTGTTTTACAGTTATATTCTGTATTGAACAAAGCTTCCCTAGAGACTTTTTAAACAAGTACTACAAACGATCTCAAGTATTTACATTCCTTATAAATTTATACACAGTTGTGCTTCATCTTTGTACTCACTAAAATCAAAGTAAAATTATAATGATAAGATTTACAAATTTCCTCTAAAGAAGGAGAATATTTCGACATAAAGAACACCACCGCGCTCCTCTAAATAGTATGAGGTAACTTCACATATCCCCAAAATATTTTCAAAATCTAAGACATGCTGGCTTCCTCACGATATTTTGCATTAAACTAGCGTTTAAGTTACGCTTTAAAGTTGTTGTGATAATTTAAAGCAAGGTGTTTTAAATTTTGAAAAGATTAGCTGGCCCCTGATGGTCTACTGAAATACAAATCTAAGCCGCGATTAAAACATGTATCCTTACTTCTCAATCCTAATCCTACTTAACATATATGTATATGTTTTTTTTGTTTGTCCATCTTACACGTCGCAACAAAGCAACGATAGATCAAAGAGTTAAGGTGAATTGCGATGAATATAGGTTTTACATTTTATTGCAAAAAATAATCAACATTGAACTAGATAAACTACGTAAAGAATACGTATTTGACATTACTGAACATCCGTGAAGGAGAACGGAATATCAAGCCGCAATTTAAATATTTATTACCTTATATTAAAGGCTATCTAACGAGAACATCTCAACGAGAAAATTGAATATTACGCGGGGGATGCCGCAGTCAAATGTTTCATACTCATAAACTTAATCATTTAAAAAATAGGTACAATTCATTACAGAATAGTTATAGGATACTCGTATCAGTGTTTAAGTGCATGAATTTATTAGACTTTTAATTTTCCGTGAAAATTAAGAATAAAAACAAAATGCTGTATTATTAATAAATTTTAGTTATATCGTGTATTTTAGAAGAAAATATATTAAAGAAAATACCCGCCTGGCTGCCCCAATGTTGGTGGATTTCACGTTTATTCGGTATATTTTTTTAACTTGCAAGTTTCTTGATGATATTTGCCATCAACGCCTAGCACTTGGTAAATCAGCATTTATAATTGCAATGTACAATTTAATTGGCGCCGGCAGGGATTTAACCCATAATATTCATTTCATTCGTAATATAATGTTTTATTCTATGTAATCTGTAATTTTGGAAAAAATAATTAAGTAAGGTAATCAATCTGCTATCACCGAATAAGTGCTTAAAAGCAAAAGCCTCAACCTCTCTACCTAAAAGTTTAATTAGAAATTTGGTCGGAAACAATGTCCAAGACTCACTGTTCATTATGAATTTTCAAGAAATTTTAAATATTTCGTAACTAACACTTGTTTTAAATGATTTTTACTTAAAATATTGTTTAGTGCCCATCTAAGTTCCTCATCTATAAAATACGTGAAAGGCAAACTTTGTGCGCTTTTTTAGCATATTGCGTGTACAAAGTAGTTGGAGATTTAATCTAGTTAAGGTTAATATTGAGGAGTGCTGAAAGTTAAAATTTAATATAATATGTGTTACAAATGCATAAAGAGCCGTGGTAGCTCAGAATGAGCCGTGGTAGCTCAGAAAGAGCCGTGGTAGCTTAGATGGTTAACGCTCGCTGTAGATATAACAGAACGCGAGTAACCCGGGCTCAATCCCGCCGGCGCCAATGAAATTGTTAGTTGCAATTTTAAGTGCTGATTTACCACGTGCTCGGCGGTGAAGGAACACATCGTGAGGAAACCTGCATGTCTGAGGAATAAGAAAAAAATATTTCGAAGACATGTGAAGTTCGCCAACACGCATTGGCACAGCGCGGCGGACACTTCCTTGCCATAAAACCCTCTCAGCAATGAAGGGAAGCCTGTGCCCAGCAGTAGGACCTGCATAGGCTGTAACTTAAATTTTTACAAATACATTAATAAACATACATTGTTTACGTTCATAATGCTGATGCCTCAGAGTAAGTATGTATGTTTGGTTTTTAACCTAAAACCAATGTTAAACACTTAAAAGTCTGTAGTCAAACAGCCGCACTGAGTAGAGATTTGTCGCCAAAGAATTTTAATATGTTGCCAAGAAATAATCCCTGACAGATTGTCTGAATATGTTGTGAATCTTGTGCGATTTCAAATGTTCCTTTTTCAATAGTGTGAAGAGTGCATGTCAAATCGAATAGGCGTTTATTTTATATTTTGTGTAATATTGTGTATTTGCTTGTTTAACATACAAACGTAAAAAAATCATGAATTCGAACAGATTTAAACCACTAGGCTACCACTAATAAGAATAAATATTAATAAAATGTTATAAATATTTTTGTATCGTATATTTTCTTTCAAAAGCATTACCCCCCCCCCTCCACCCTCCGACACCAGGATTTGCTCCCGTGTCGGTGAGGTACTTAACAAACATTCAGACCCGGAACAATTATTTGTAGGACATACAAATAACTGTTCCATGCGGAATTCCAACCCGCGGCCCTCATCCACTCCATTTGCTTGATCGCAATTAACGGGCAACTCACGTCCAGCTACACTGGCGTAATTTGTTTTCATACTTCATTCATTCTCTCATTCATAACAGCCTAAAAAAAGTCACATCGAATAGATTGCCTCATAGAGTATTCTTGTCATATTTGGCACGCTTGGCAGGCGAGTTGGAAACCCATGTTTTTTATTATGAGTGGTATCCCATCTTTTTCTTATTTCAATTTCCTTTGTCGCCTCCTACGACAACCACGGGATGTTATGGGCTAGTCTTATGCTTTTGCATCCCCAATACACGGCGAGTTCTTCCTTACTTATATGAAAGTAAAACAAAATCGAAAAAAAATCTACACTCATGACTTTTATTGGTAAATGTAATGTTTTGCGTTTACATATTACATTAATAAATAGTAAATAAGCCACTCATTGCTTTCTATCTCTAAGTATTGTTATGTAAAACTAAATGTATTATGGCGTTTATCTAACTTGTTTTGTATTTACGATGTTTCGAGAGGTTTGCTGCACTTTATGTCACTGAGGACTGAAATGTTTTTAAGCCTGATATCGTAGTTATTCCGAATCAACTTTTTCCTTCTTACTTGAGTAATTATCATTTTTGAATCGATCTACACGACCTAAACTATGAATACATAGTAGCCCCTTCAGAAATGAAATAAGTAATAAAATGTAGAAGATCACAGATCACAGAAAAAAGAACAAATACAATATCTTCTTCTTGTCTTTATTTCAAGTTACTTAAGGACGGTATGGCATGTCTTTCCCTGTCTGCTTCCTATTTTATACATATCACCCCTTCAGAGCTCATCCATATTCTCTTAGGCTTCCCTTAACTCTTATATCCATCCACAAATATATAACAAAGTAATAACATATACGCGTATGTGGTTTAAAATATTTGACATGTGAAGATATCACAATTTTTATATATTTTTACAATATTCCGTAGAAGATATCGCCTACTAAATGATAAGCAATCAAAAAGATGGAAGTTCAACTATCTAGGGTATACCAGAAAATGCTATCCTGTTACTTAGAGGAATGAAGAAGAAGAAGAAGGCCTAGATCATGTTATGCTAAAAACCAAACTCCCAGCTAAAACTCTTGTTGTAAATTCTGCGTTAACTGACCATGAGACTGTAGCATTTTTTCTCGATAAGGAGGTCCCAAAACAACACACAATGTCGATAATATTTCGTACAAATTATAGTGGCATTACAACTGATCTCGCTAAGATGAATTTTGATTTAGTTTACTCCACACAAAATCCGAATATTGCCGCTAATTATCTTGTCCAGACCTTACAAAGAGTCTTAGACGCTAATACTAAGAAGATTGTTTTATCTAGTCGTAAAAAGATTATAAAGCCTTGTTACTCTAGGACTCTTGCGTTGTATGAAGCATAGGGATAAATTACACAAAAAATTAAAAAGGAGCTGGAAAATGAAATACTTAAGTATTTTATATGTGGTAGAGCCATGCTGCAGTTATATTAGTAGTATAGTTGTAGCATGAATGGGTCGGCTCGACCGGGGAGGGACCACGCTCTCACAGAATACCAGCGTAAAATAGTAGCTTAATGTTGCTGTGTTTCGTATGGTGAGTGTAAAGAACCGGAGACCCTTTTTACGGAAACGAGGCATTCCATCTTAGTCCTCACGGGTGGCAACGCATCTGCATTTTGATTCGTAATCGAGGACAGATGTAGATGACTACGGGCCACAGCAACCACTTACCATCAGGTGGACTGTGTGCCTTCCTATAAAAAATATACACACGGCTTGTGCGTCGCCCATTGTTTTTCCGAACTTGTCTGATACTCTACCGCACGTATATCTACACAATCGTTACTGCGTCTGTTAGTGACTGTGTAACTTCTGAACAATATGCCGATAGTCCATACCTATACTTGGATCCGATAGGTGGCGTTTGGACTAAAAGAACTCCTGTTTACAATCGACCTGACGAGCTGTATTAGTAAATTTTTATGGTATGTATATGTATTTATACTTTAAAATTCCGGAGAGAAGACGGGGTAAAACTAATCGTGCCACCTACTACTGGAAAAGGCAGAATAACGTATGCTGGGCCGGCTAGCTTAGCTACCCATATAAAGTTAACAAACTATTTGTAAAACAATATTACGTGCGTTTCAGCGTTGGAATGTTTCGACTACAAGCTGATACCCACTACCAGATGTAAAGGCAAGCAGCTGTTGATGCATAAGGGATTCACGTATTACCAGCATATGTTCACTCGATTCTTTTACTGTTCGAAGAGAAAGACTGGATGTCTCGCACGCATTAAGCTCGACAACGACGGTCGAATAATCTTCGCCGACCGTAACCACATCCACGGCGCGCCTAATTACATGTTGTTACCTTCGGGAGATTACGTTAAACTATAGAGGAATTATCTTTAAAAAGAAAAACGTGGTTTGTTGACAGTCTCGGGGCTCTTAGCCGCGGCGCCACAGTCTTCGCGAAATTTGACATTTGCTTTCAAATTCCACACTGTATTTTGGTTCGCGTATTTCACGGGACTTCATTATTGAATCTGAGGCTAGCCCAAATCTGAGACTACTTATAAACTACTTTTTTTTATTAAAACAGTAATGATTTAATTTGTTGTAACTATTATAACGCTTGTTCGGCGAGAGTGGATAAATTTAATGAAAACGTCGCGCGGTAGCTATAGTCTGTTCACTAAGTTAGTCGGTACATCCGGAGACTCACTTATTATTTTGCTTTTGTTTTCTTATTTTCTATTGTGTTTGTTAAATAAAAGTTTTTTTATTCTACGGCGCTACGGCGCTACTGAAACGTTGCGGCCGTGCCTTTGACAAGATGCGGCACGTATCAAGGCACCTAAGCGAACGGACTATACTGTCGCTCAAGTAGCGCAATCTATGTGACAAACGTTGTTCATGGCAAGTACAGAATTTTGTTGGTCGGGTGTTATCAAGCGCGAGCGACTATTCCATTCTGAGATAATTAGTTGGAAGCAATTTGTAGTGAGTTTAGGAACCCTATTTTTTATTAAATCTCGCCAAACAGACTAGGTATAATGAATTAGAAGATAATGAGAAACAATCGATAAAATTAAAATGTATTAATGTTAATGAGATATTGTTGACTAAATATTGTGTTTGTGTGTTCTGAGCACATTTTTTTATTAGCTTTCTACCCTGTTTATAAAATAATTTTTTGTCAATTTCTTAATTTTTATGGTAATTTATGATATTGTATGAATAGTTATTATATAGATTATTATTATAGGGCTGTGCCCACCAGATATTATTGAAGATAACCAACTACTTAGTTACTAAATTAATGTGATGTTTTATATTATAGTTTGAATAAATTCATCCAACTTACGATTTCTGATAGATCTCACAGTATTTGATGTATAAAATGTGTTATGATTTATTACTAACATCTAATCCAGATGTTCCCAACCTTTTCTGTACTGCATAAAATTCCAACGCCTACTAGGAGGCTAATACTGTTTCTTATATTAATTTCTATTCCCTATATACTTTATAAGTCGTTCATTTAGAATTATCTGATTATTTATTAAATTAACTGTAATTTGATTGTTATATGTAATTGATTGTCTGATTGCTAGCGCAAGCTTTTATGCTTAATAAGGGCAATGTAGAATATTCTAGGGCAATCCGGGTCATTCCAACATTCCATTCGCTCAATGGGAAAGCACTAGATTTTTACGCACCTGATTAAAGCGGTAAATAATATGTTGTAGACATATTGTTAATCGCCCGGTACCCATCGACTCATGTTTTAAAACCTCGACCGGGGAGGACTACGCTCTCACAGAATACCGGTGTAAAATAGTAGCTTAATGCTGCTGTGTTTCGTGTGCTAAGTGTAGAGAACATATGACCCTTTTTACTGAAAACGAGGCGTTTCATCTTAGTCCTCACGGGTGACAACGCATCGGCAATTTTAATTGTAGATGTAGATGTCTATTGGCCAGAGCAACCACCTACCATCAGGTGGACTGTGTGCTCGTTTATCACCCTATTCCATAAAAAAATCGAACTAGTTTTTCATTGATCTTTAGAAGAGTTTTTTATTCGATATTATTTAGAAGATATTTTTTTAGTTTTATGAGACAAAAGAGTCGTTTTTGTAATCGCTTTGATAAAATTAGTCAGAAAAATTAATAATTTAAGAATTTTTAGGATGAGAATTACCAAAAATATTGTTAGAAGGTTGTCACTTTGTCGTTTATATAAAGCTAAATAGAGAAGAAAGGTTCTTGAGTGGCAGCGTCGTATCGTACCGGTAATCGGTAGAGTGGCAATCTGGTAAGACATGCAGGTGGCCTTGGACCATGCTTTATGACATTCCTCGGGTTAGGCCTATGTTCAGCAATGGAGTTGTGAAGGGTTGGAATGAAGTGAGCATATATATTAGCAAATGGGCGCTTTTAGCTTTGCCGCGAATCTATTTATTAATTTATTTTGAAACTAAATGTATTAATTTTTACATACGGAAATTATAAAGGCCGGTTGGCCTTATAAACATACTATCAATGTAATTATTTTCTAATTTTAGTATACAAAACCTAGTATTAACTCGAAATTGCTATTTGCTAAAATGCTATTTGTTTAAAAAAACTACGTAATGTTTTAAGGTAAGGCTTTATTTGACGAAGATACATGTAAAAGATGCATATCCGAATCCCCCCTCCCCCTCGGTCCTTTGTGGGAAACGCTATTTGCGACTGAATGTTATTTGGTATTCAGTGATTGTCGAAACAGGACGGAACGAATATTGCATGCATGTTCAGTTTTAAACTCTATACTGGAGTAAAATTTAATTTTACTTTATATGACTTTGTTTGGTGCGTTGTTTGGTGCCTTAAGATTTGAAACTTGTTAATTACAATAAAGTTAAGGTTTAAATTAATTTAAATATTATTTTTTAAAAAACCATTGAGATTTGTATGCCTACTTCTGTTTTCAGGTAACATTAGTTACGAGTTTGTGCAGACCTCCACTTGTAGAGGCAGACATCTGTTAATGTGCCGTGGATATACTTTCTCTCAGCATTCAAACTCGTGCTATTATTACTGCTCTAAAAAGAATTCTGGCTGCAAAGCCCGTGTTAAGTTAGGAAACGATGGCAAAGTGGTATCCGCAAATCTGATCCATCTTCACGATCCACCAAAGTATTTTAAAACGCAATCAGGACATTATGTAAAATTGACGTAAATGTAATAAACTGATGTACTTATTAATAAATAAATATATGTTACTGACACTTTTATATATTTATTCTTTTCTCTTTTAAACTAATTATTCGTAATGAAATTAAGCAATAAGTTTTTATATTTATGAATTATATGTGTAAAAAGTAAAGTAAAGTTACAGCCTATATACGTCCCACTGCTGGGCACAGGCCTCCCCTCATTTCTGAGAGGGTTTTAGGGCAGGGACGTGTCCGCCGCGCTGCCCCAATGCGTGTTGGCGAACTTCACATGTCTTCGAAATAATTTTTTTTCTTATTCTTCACACATGCAGGTTTCCTCACGATGTTTTCCTTCACCGCCGAGCACGTGGTAAATCAGCACTTAAAATTGCAGTCAGCAGTTTTATTGGTGCCAGCGAGGATCGAACCCGGGTTACTCGCGTTCTGTTACACTACAGCGAGCGTTAACTATCTGAGCTACCACGACTCATTGTGTATATGTGTGCGTTTGTATAAATATCACGTTTATATTTTGGATACCAATCCACCTTAAAAATATTTTCTTAAAGTGGGTTCTAATGTTGCGCTTTAAGCGTAACAGCGCGTACCCCTTTCTTTTCAGCATTGTCACACGGAAAGATGCGGTACTCAAGCATTACTCAATTTTTAAGACGTCATAAATCGCGTGCTGTCTCTATCACTCTAAGTTAAAGTGACTGTGACACAAAGATTTAACAACATGTTAAAATAGAGTAGCGTTTGAATATTTGGCCATCATTCTTTTGAATACACATGTGCAGCTGCTGTAATAATAGAGGGAGTTTTCGGTGGTGAAAACAGTTAATCTGGTGAAAAAATAGATCTCAACTTGATAAAGAAAGAATTCTAAGAAAATAAATTTGGAAAATTATTCAAGCCCGGTGAACGAACTTTCCTGAACAACCACAACATACTTTATACACTTGCAAATTATAATAATGATGGTTTAATCTGCTGACATATCGCAAGTGAAAATGTAACTAAAATTGTGTAAATAATTTTATTTGATGTTTGGCTTTTAATACTACATCAACTGTGTAACGTTTTAAGTGCATTTTAATGTGTTTCAAATTTTTCAGGCAAAAGGAGTTTTTATTGGAACTTTTTCGAAGAAGACGAGTCTAAAAATATAGTATGTAAAATTTGCTCGTCTAAAATTAAGCGCCATATGGTTAGACATTTTAAAAGGAGGCATCGAGCTTTATACTTGAAAATTCAGCCTTTAATACAGAAAAAAACAAAATGTATGTATTCATGATAGTGTTAGACTATTGTAATTCGTCATTAGTATTTTGGTGAAATTTAAACAATAAGGGTAATAGTAATAAACTAACAAACAATTGCGATGGTATTCTGTGAGAGCGTGGTTTCCCGATCGAGCCGACCCATTCGTGCTACAGCTATAATATGGCTCTAGTGTGGTTCTATTACGTTGGTGACGTTTAGTAAAACAAACAAATAAATTATTCGCGTAAATATAAAAGATGTTTTTGTAATTTTACTTCGTAAATTATAAACTACCTCTAACAATAATTTGTGTAAACTTACTAACTTTCTAGTTGAGATTTACAAACTCGAGTGAGGTGGTCCCTAAAACGGTTTTGTTGACTTAAGACGGCTACAAACTTGAGTAGCCGCGGCAGGGAAGTGAGTAGCCGCCGTACAACAAATTAATTAATAATTACTAACAAAATATAGAGAGCTTATAAGCTGCAGTGTGGCTTTACCGCTTTTAAAGTACGTTACCACGTTTAAAAACCCCGTCAGGTTAAAAAACGTTACCACGTTAAAAAACGTTACCACGTTAAAAATGTTGCTACGTTCAAATAAAGTTCTTTCTGCGGTGCTATCGCTAAAAAGAGAAAAAGAAAATACTGGGTGAAGAATCCGCTCTTAATACACTTCTGTTACCCGTGTCCAAATTTCACACTCTTAATTGGTATCCAATGTGACTTTTACTCACACCGTGTGCTCCGTGCGAAAGTCACCAACGAACTTATTGAAATTGCCCAAATTGCGCTACACATGCGGCAGTGGTATGTAGCTGTGATCTAGTGAGCAAGGAAGGTCTAGCGCCCCTGCCGCCCTGCCGCAAGACCGACTTAGGATATTGCTCCTACTTGCATACACACATCACAATTAAGGAGGCAATTAGGGTCGTCAATTAAGGGTCTGGATTGCTCCTGCGGCAGGCAAGTGAGCAGCCGCCTTTAAATAAGATCCCGCCTGACACAACTTTAAATTTATTAGAAGCGATCTGCCCCGGCTTCGCACGGGTGATATCAGGATTTTACAACAGCGCCACCTACCGGATCCAACTACGCCTATAACCCTCGCGGAAGTGCAAGCAATATGTTATTAAAGTTATATCGCAATCTATTGAACGGTATGGCGGCGCATTAAATATGAACAAAAAATATTTTTTAAGTATTAGATAATAATAAAAAAAAAGTTGTCACTATACTTTTACCACTGCTTACGGGTAAATGTTACGTTTCACCACGCTAATACCTATGATTAGTTACATTTCAAGCATTTATCACTCATAAAGTAATGCCTTAGAATCTATAAAATATGCATATTTTGTTTGATCTTTATTTGAGTTAATTTTTATCACTAGTTGGGCTTCTACACTAATCATTTTGAATATTTTAGTTGTAATTAATCCAATAACATCTTTGTAGCCAATCCTCATACAAGGTTTACCGGTAGACGTTGTTGGGTAAAAAAATACTGCACCGCTATTGGCAAAAATGAAATACAGTGTAGTATTTGCCAAAAAATCTTAAAAATGCCAAAAGGTCAGTACGGAAATATGAAAAGGCATTTGCGATGTATACACGGGGATATATATGAAAAAGAAATGCAGCTATCACATAGTCAAAGTGATGATGACGGTAGAGATGTAGAAAACGAATCCACTACTGAAGAAGAAGAAGAAGAGGTATTAGAACAAGAAATATTAGAACAAGAGGAAGAATTTCTAGAAGAACATATTGAAGGAAAAATTGAAACTAATTCCAAGATTGACATAGAAGTTGTTCAAAGTCCCCTCCCGGAAGAAACTGCCTTTCAAGATGTTGATCATCTAGATACAGACTCCGAGACAACTGACTTCGGAGAGATTGTAACTTTGTCTATAAGTGACCCTAATCTAAAAAATAAAATAAAATGGCTGTCACAAAGAGTAGTACAAGGAAAGAGTAAGTGAAATATTACTTCATATACATATATTATATAATACGTACATAAATACATAAACACTCACGCCTGTCACCCAGAGGAGTAGGCAGAGACTACGGACTTCCACTTGGCACGATCCTGATATACCTACCTCGCCTCCTTTACATCCATATATACACGCATATACGCTTGTCGGTTAAGGGCCCTTGTAATGTGGCTCATGTTGCCAATTTGGTCGATAAACTTTGTCTAGGGCGTCCATTCCCGACTCTGCCGTTCACATCTGCCATATAAATTTGCTTTGTCACTCTTTATTATTTCTACATAACCTAACAACCGAAGCGTTCCTTTCTCAATCCTGGTCACAACATCATCTTGCATACCACATTTTTCTCTTATCGCACCATTTCTCACCGTGTCATTCAGATCCAACCCTAGAATACTTCTTAAAGACCGTATTTCTACAGCATTTATTCTACTTTCGTGCTTCTTCTGCCACACCTAACTTTTACTATCGTACATTAAAGTAGGGATTAACACAGCATTATGAATTACCATACGTGCCTTTTTTGACACATTCTGATTCTTCGGAGAGAGTGTACAACCCCATTCATTTTATTTCCTGCATTCACTCGTTCTATATCCTTATCATATCTACCATCGCTGCAAAGTACACATCTCAAATACAAGAACTCATCCACTTGCTCAATCAATTCCCTTTCTATTATTTTACATAACGTTTTACTCTTTCAAAAACCATCACTTTCGTCTTACTTGCGTTAAGTTTCATTTCCCTTTCTTTTAATGCCCAGTTCATGGATGCCAAACCAGTCAGAGTAGACCCCGTTGATCCTGACACAAGCACTAGAGCCCCTATAAAGAGACCTTAATGTCCGTATTAAACCAGCGCTCAACCCAAATGAGTTCAGTGTTTGCCATAACACAGTCCTGTCAACTCTGTAATAAGCCTTTTCCAAGTCCATGGACGCACAAAACTTTCTGGTTTTCAAAAACTTCTACGCGAACATGCACATGGAAAAGACTTGACCTGTACACCTCATTCCCTTTCTAAATGCCACTTGCACATCTCAAATTTTTCCATCAGTTTCTTTCATAACGCTTTCCATTACACCTTATCTTATACCAACACCTTAGCATATAGTTTACCCACACTACTAAGCAAGCTCATACCACGGTAGTTTTTGCAGTCCTGCTGTGACCCTTTTCCTGTATATATTGGGAAATAACTGCTTTACATCGGTCTTCCGGTACCCGCTTCAATTCCCAAAATAAATTAAACAAGATGTACAGCAAGTCTGCCACCATTCCCTCTCCAGCCCTTAGCATCTCGAGTGATACTCTATCATATCCAGCTGCCTTACCTGCTTTCATGCTTTTCATTGCTTTCATTATTTTATCTGCACTTATCTCCATACCTCTTTCCACTTCTTTCGAAGTTTCCAGTTCATTTAATTCAAACGACTCTTCACTAAACACGCTTTGAAAGTATTCCTTCCATCTCTTAAAATTCGAAACTTCGTCACTCAGAATACATCCGTTTTTATCTCGTATATCATTAATTATAGGCTGTTTTGTATATCCCCTGGCAGTTTTTACGAGTTTCCAGAACATTTTTTATTAGCCTGGAAGTTATCAGATATCCGTCTATCATTCTTATCCGTTCTTTGCTGCTTTTTCCTTTCAACTACTACTTGTACTCTCTTATTTAGACGTCTAAATTCTGCCTTTTTTCTTTCAATTTCATCATTCATACCGCCAGAATTACCAGCTTTGGTTGCTAGTTAATCTAACCATGCTTTCTTCTTTGCTTCAACTTCCACCCGTACCTCATCATCCCACCACAACGGATTACTTTTTCTTTCATTTGTCCTCTTACTTCACATTATTGTACACATTATTCAAGTCTATCATTCATACACAACTCATTCAAACACCAAATATTTTCCCTCGGTCTACATTTATACTTCTCTTTCACATCTTCATCTTGTAACTTCTCTATTTTTATACGCTGTAACGCAGTGGTAGACACAGATGTCCGATGCCGCCACCGCTTGAATATAGAGACATATGTAGAGATATATACCATATTAATATACAGATATAAATAGTACCTATAAATAACTATGAATATATACGTCTGATAACTATATGACTGATGATTGTTCATGTAAGAAGCGTTCTTTTATATATTGTTACGAGCTTGCGGTTCGTGACAATAAAAACCGCCGATTCAATTACCGAATTTGACACTATGATTACCGAACACCAATTACATCTTAAAACACACTAATAATATTGTACTACCGATCACTTTAGTTCTCAGTTATATCGCTTCGAAGTATTTGCTTGTATCGCCAATTCAATACTGACTTGGTCGCAGTCAATCCCGGCCTTATATACAGCCTCTTCTACTGAAACATCTAGAATGTTCGAGTACATACTGGGCCCAACTGACTAGGTGTAGAAAGTTCTACTAAGGAATTCTCGAGAAAGATCCTGACGCTCCTAGTTCTGCTACTCGATACTCGATGGCGCTAGTGGTATCTCGCCAAGTATCAGGCATTAATTATGTCGCGCAAGACTGTCCTCTCCGAAGACATGCTCGTCTCCAGCATTATTGACCCCACAGTAACGCGCCAGTCGATCCAAATAGACGATCTTAGGAATACTTCTCGCAAAGGTGCAAAGTGCTATATCCGGTAGGTTACGTCATTAATCCTTGTCACAATCCGGTACGGTCCATCCCTTTTACCTTGAAGCTTAGAAGATTTTCCCTTGCTGTGGACTGGATTGTGCAACCACACTAGTGAACCTTCGTCAAACCCTTGTTGCATAGCACTTCCTTACCTTCTAGCCTAGTACAATTTTTGCAATCTTCAGAACAAGATCTTCTTCACAATGCATCTGCGTTGCCGTGACATTGCACGCTGCGATGCTGGGTGGTGCTGTTAGCTGTCAGCAAGTAGATCGATCACCTTCCCCTAATTTTAATACAGGGTGGCGCAATAGAACGTGCATATTGCGTCATATTTTTTCGCGGGGTAAACAGTGCGCGGACAGGGGGAGCCTAGCATGGTTGGATAGTGGCACTCGTGGAGTTTTAGTAACCATGAGTCACTTCGGCGGGAAGCGTCGCGCTTTTTGAGTTCGCACGTTTTACGAGAACGGTCGTTCATACATCTCTACAAGGCGAATGTATTGTTCTGAATATGGATTAACACA
>DWHP01000212.1:0-22636 GCA_018247895.1 Parnassius honrathi
GCCTTCTCTTCCAAGTGACCACGAAACTGCACGTCACTCGATATGTCGACGCCAAGGATTCCGATACTGGCTGAGGCAACAAGGGTAGTGCCTTGAAACTGAGGAGATACGACAAAGGGGTTCTTTTTGGCGGTTAACGCGCGAACTTGTGTCTTCTGAGGGTTAAACTGGACTAGATTTAGTCGCCCCCAATCCGAGACCTTGTTCAGCAAGGACTCAACTTCAGACACAAGTTTGTCCCGGTATAAATTGTATTTTATTACGATATAAATTGTAATATATATTTTGTAAATAAATTTTGTCGCACGATATTTTTAGAACGAATCAACCGATCGAAATTAGCGATACGGCGTTCGAAAGTGTTCATTGAGACTTCGACCTGATTAGAATTTGAAGCCAATCAATTGATCGAGGCGTTTTAAAGATATTAAAAAAATAAAACCCACTATAAATTAATTTCGAGTTTTCTTTAAATAACTTTCATAATATTTGAATATAATCAACTCCTGACATCAAAGACACATTTTATACTTGAAAAACTGCATCGAATAACGCCAAGTAAGTCAAAATCGAACAACGCGTTCTAAAATGATAGCCATTTAAAATTTTCTAAATAATAGTTTTTTTTAGATAACTTTTAAATTATTCGGTCAATCGACTCAAAACATGACAAATAATTTTTTGCCCTTAAAAAACTGCGTTGACTGACGTCAATTAAATCAAAGGAGAAAGAGGCGTTCAAAAGTTACAGCTTATAGCCATTTGAAATTTCTAAATAATCGTTTTCTAGATATACGTTTTAAATGTTTGACCTCGAAGAGCTCAAAAATCAAGCCATCGGAAAATTTTCGAGCGTGCCAAGCTCGAAAAAATCGGGAAGTTTCAGGGTTCTACCGTTCAACCGCTTTTCAGATTTTTATCGTTGTTTTCCGTTTCGGATTTTTTAAATTTAATTATGTATTGTAGGTTCGTAATTCGCATTCGGATAAACAATTTTATCAAAAAATATAAGGGAATCATAACATTGCCGTCATTTAAACTAAGTTTTACTTAGTAACTCATATAAATATAACAGTAATTAGGTCTCTTAAACGGCGCTGTGCCTATGCGTAGCGCAGTCAAGAATCGATATACAGATGCATTTTTGCCCTTTATGATTGAGACTAAAATCGAATACATCATTAGTACTGATTCTCCTTACTGACTATATGAAACAAAGCAGCTTTATGTAAATATTTAGGCCCGTATTGTGTAAACATGGTGTTTCTTCTGTAAGGTTCAATTCGTTTTTTCATAAGGTAGGGTGATAAACGAGCACACAGTCCACCTGGTAAGAGATTGCTGTGGCCCATAAAAAACTATATCTATCCTCGAGTACGAATTAAATTGCAGATGCGTCGTCATCCGTAAGTACTAAGATGAAATGCCTTGTTTTCAGTAAAAAGGGTCTCCAGTTCCCTACACTCACCATACGAAACACAGCAGCGTTAAGCTACTATTTTTGACTGGTATTCTGTGAGAGCGTGATCCTTCCCCGTTCGTAAAACTTGGCTACCACAGTTTTTTTATTGTTGTTGAGTTGTTATCAGGTACAACTCGCGACACGTAACTCTAGCGCTGTACGAAACGTGGAGGGGAGGCTAGCTGCGAATGTCGTATCATCAGTACGGGAGACGGAATGCGATTGGAGAGCCAATCAGCGCGTGCGAACGATCTGCACAGCCAATCATACGCAATAATACGTAATACGGCCAATTATGCGCAAAAACTGTTAGCGCGAGTGTTTCGTGCCGCGAGTTGTAGATGCCACTTCCATACATCTCCTATTTTAGTTTTCGTCTGTAGCCCATAACGACTGACAAGGGATCGTGGATTCTCTTACGTCATCACTACACGGCAGATTTCAATCATCTTTATCATTTAGTGATTTCAAAGAGTATTCAAAAGACATTCGATTCTTCTACAAATATGTCATAAATTATAATCGGTAAATAGTTTAGTGTTTTATAATTTTCACTTTTCTTTATTGTTAATTAGTTACTACGTGTTTGCACACATTAATTTTTATAATCTGTTTTTATTACTTTCAGGCGTATTATTTGTCAGATGCATCTTCTATAACTGGAGTAGAAATAAACAAAGAGTATTGTGAAATTCAAGAAAAAATAATAGGGCAATTTTCAATGGATACAAATAGAGTTAAAGTGATACATTCTGATATAATGGACAGGCCTGACGTAGTGAGACAATCTGATATAATAGTCATTAATAATCTAGATTTCTTTGTGAATATTGAGAAACACAAACAAGTGTGGCAATTTTTCAAAAAACATCTAAAAAAAGGTAGTTATATTGTAGCTGCTAGAAGCGTGGCGGATACATGGAATTATTTAGGCATTTTTGAAGAATTTATGAACTGGTTAACTGCGTGTAAGCCTAATCAAATTGAAAATGAAATATTTTTTGATGTCGATGATAACAGTGATATATTTTTGTATACAATAAAATAAATTTATATAACATGTAACAAATGGATTAATAACCTTGGACTTGCCATTTATAATATGAACAAAAATCACTAGATAATGTTTTAAATTTAAAATAACATTGTTATGGCCCTGAGTTGCCTAGGCGAAGGTCGACCGGATTGGGGCCCAAGCAATCCAATCGGCGGACAACACAGGGGAGAACCCAATGGCTTATGGAAAATTATTATATATTGGCTAATAAAGAAAAACCGAACTTACCTAGTTCAGGAGTAGGGTATACCCCAAGGCGTCGTCAGCGTGGTGTGAAGGTAGTGTGGGTGTGTATGTGAAAGAACGGTGTGTGGTGTTTAGCCGACGTCACCAAGGGAGGTCGGAACCCGCCGTCGCTACACTGCTCCAAAAGGCGCCTCACTTCTGGCGCCGAACTCCAGTCTCACTTCACTTAGCACAAAACTATGGTCTAAGTTGATGTATAGTCAAGGTTTAGAGTTCAATCAAATAAGCGAATGCAGTTCGTACTTTATTAACGAAACTAAACTAAAACAATGGCGGCCGTCAAGCGTATACAGTTTCGATTTAACTCGAGGTTCGCGAGCTCAATTTTCTCCCGACGCGGCGCTGCGTTTCGCAGCCTCAAACCAACTAGCTGCGCGCGCCGGCGCAGGCTCAACTCCGACCCGATCGGCCGCGCACTCTAGAGGAATGCAGTCCGTCCAAACGTTAAACCAGTTCTCAATCGGGCGCAATCAGTATAATAATATATATGTAATTAGATGATCATTAGATCATGATATTTGTCCGATCTATAAACTATATCATTGAAATAATCATGTCAATCCGTTGTTTCGTTATTGCGTGAAAGAAGCATTAACTAACAATGACACGTGTATTCTAACAAATATTATTGTTAGGATTTTCAATTTTATTTTATCGTTGTATTTAAAAAAACAGTTCTACTACTAATACATAGAATGTGACCGTTCGGTTCTCGAGTCAACCGTCAGGCTCGACCCCAATAGTGCCTCAATCGGCACTATTGGTGTCATTCATTATCGATACCGAGCCGAACGGTCAATAAGGGATCATTGGTGAGCTGCAGGTCTGTGTGCGCAGTGGAGGACGTGAACGACAACGCGCCGCGGATGGAGCGTACCGTGGTGACGGCATTAGTGTCGGCGGAGGCGTCGCGCGGCGCGGCACTGGCGCGCGTGGCGGCCTGGGACCCAGACGCAGGCGACGCGCCGCGGCTGCACTACGCGATTACTACACCCGCACAGCGCGCGCTACGCTTGCACCCAACCAGCGGGCTGCTCACGCTGGCCGACCCGCGCGCCCCACTACCGCGCTCGCTGAACGTGTCCGTGTCGGATGGTGCGCACGCAGCCTTCACGCGTGTCGAGCTGGTGCCGGCGCCTGCCAACAGCGCCGCGCCGCACTTCCCGCACCTCGCGCACGAGGCGCGCGCGAGAGAGAACCAGCCGCCGCCGCTGCTGCTCACCACGGTTAGACCGCCATTTTGCTCTATCTACGCTATTTCCAGCATTTTGTTCGAAACCCCTTTATTTTAGCTCTTTATTCAGACTAACGAATATCAACTATTTTGTTGTTGTAGTATGAATGGGTAAGCTCGACCGAGGTAAGACTATGCCCTCACACAATACAAGCGTAAAATAATAGCTCAACGTAGCTGTGTTTCGTATGGTGAGTATAGAGCCAGAAACACTTTTACTGGGAACAAGGCATTCCTTGGTCTTCAGAGGTGATAGATAACGTATCTACTTTAGAGTTTTAATTTGGGATAAACTCCACTTACCATCATGTCGACTGTGTACTGATTTGTCACCCTTATATTATAAAAAGGAAGTTACTATCTATATTTACCTTGAACATTATATATATTTTTACCTTGAACATTTTAACTAATCATTATAATAAATTTTATTATTCTACAGCCCACAAATACTCCACTGTCGAATATGAACATTTTTCTTAGAGAGAACGTTTTACCATCGTTTTACGCATGCCTTAGCGATCGTATTACTGTATGTCTTAAACTTTAATATTATTTATTTTGTATCTAGTAAGTATACAATAATGAGGTTCCTTCACAATGGTTGTTTTTTAAAATGATTACCTTATCCATCGTGGGGTTTAATAGAACGGGTGTGTGTACGTAGGTGAAAGCGTACGACGAGGACGCGGGCGAGTACGGTACCGTGACCTACTCGATCCCGTCGGCGCGACTGCGGGAGACGTTCGCGGTGGACGCGCACAGCGGCGCGCTGACGACGCGCGTGCCGCTGGACCGCGAGGCGCGCGCCGAGTGGCAGGTACCGCTGCTGGCCAGCGACGGCGGCGGCCGCCTGGCACACACCACGGTGCGCGTGCGCGTGCTCGACCTCAACGACTGTGCGCCGAGCTTCCCGCTGCGCGAGTACCGCGCCGCCGTGCGCCACGACCACACGCCCGGCGTACCGTTCCTCACGCTGCGCGCGCACGATGCGGACGCGCCCGACAACGCGCGCCTCACCTACTCCGTGTACGAGGGCGAGCTACACTCCGACGCAAGCGGCCTCTTCGCCGTCGACTCCGTCACCGGCGCGCTCTCCTTTGCTCGCAACGCGACTGCTTTTGGTGGGCACATAGCATTTTAACTTCACCAAAATTTATTCAAAATTATAATTATACATGCTTAGAAAAATAATTTGCACATAATCGTTTCCAAATTCGATGGTAAGTGATAGTGGCAGAGCGGGACGGTATTTCATACCGGTACACCGCTTGCAACTTTATACTGACAAAGTTCGGTCTTACATGGAGCACTGTTCTCATCTCTGGGCCCACTCCAGTGCCAGCTTCTGCCACTTGATCGCATCCAGCGCAGAGTGACTCGAATCATTGACGGCAGAGTTCTTTCTGATCAGCTCGATTCACACGCTGCGAAGGGATGTTGCATCCCTTTGCATTATATACCACGGGGAGTGCTCTCACGAATTGTTCAGATTAATTCCAGCCCCCCAAATTTTTCAAATACACATCGCGACAAAACTCACGATACCATCCACACCATCTGGATCTTTGTCTGTTCACCACTGGTGCTTTTTACTGGAAGTGAATACCTGCGTAAAATAGTAGCTTAATGCTGCTGTATTTCGTATGGTGAGTGTAGAGAATCGGAGACCCTTTTTACTGGAAACGTGGCATTCCATCTTAGTCCTCACGGGTGACAACGCATCTGCATTTGGTTCGTCATCGAGGATAGATGTAGATGTCTGTGGGCCACAGCAACCACTTACCATCAGGTGGACTGTGTGCTCGTTTGTCACCCTATCCTATAAAAAAAATAAGTCACTAAAATAAGCCTACGGTACATAGGCCTCCCCCATAGGTTACTTCATTTCATCAGGTCCTCTGCCCTTAAATGGACTTTTATAGGCTTTAGTGTCATGGATAAAATTCGTCGTCGAAAAACTTGAGATGTTTCGTTGAAATGAAACTAAGTTCGGTATGTTCGAAATCACGAACGTTTACGTGTATTCACTACATGCGTGATGAATTACGGTATTGAACTTGAATTTGGAACTGACTCAATTCCAAATTTAACCATTATCAAAAGCATTAAGTTGCGAGTGAAAAGACAGTAAAATTTGTTACAGATCTTTTTCTCTACATAAAAATATATCCCCGTGGACTACTTACTGTTTCTGTACTTTTTCCAGGGCAAATAGAATATTCCGTTTCGTCGTCGTCTAAGTTCTTTTTATTAATGATGATAATGATGATCATATATTTTTTATATGTAGAATAAGGGTGACAAACGAGCACACGATCCACCTGATGGTAAGTCAATTATGTGGCCCATAGACCTCTAGACCATAGTATTAAAATGTAAATGCATTGCCACCCCTGAGGACTAAGATGGAACGTCTCGTTTCCAGTAAAGAAAGTCTCCGGTTCTCTATACTCACCATAGGAAGCAAGCATTGACCTGCTATTTTACGCTGGTATTGGACATTGGATTGATATTAGACATGTGGAAATCAATGGACGCAGGTCGTTCTAAACCATGTTTTGGTGACATATCAATTCGCCATTCGGTCACTGTCTTGAACCGCTCCTAACCATTTGAAACTTTCCTAATGTGGTCGTATCATGTTACAGATTCCTAGATTTGACTGCGTGTATAAGTGACTGATATTATTTTTGCGTAAATCTAATACCCTAATGGTAGGCATAGTTCGACGGCAGACTTGTGAAGGGCCGTAATGATGATGATAATGACGGTATGACCCACTGTTATGTTCCAGTTTGAAGAGTAGCGGAGACAGTATAATTACAGGCACTCATCTCTAGGCTTAATATGAAGTAGGTTGTAGGGCCCTATGAGCTGTAGAAACCCGATAGGACTGTTCGCTTCTTCGTCACTCTAAGAATGTAGGTATACAAGAAAATAACTTTTATTAAACACTGGCAGTCGCATTGCTGCCGCAGAAGAAACAATTTTGAAAATATCAAATTTCAAATTTGGAAGAGTTATTATTCATGTTTAATTAGGAATGTTAATACAATCATTGAAATTTAATGGTTTTTCTAAGAAGTTTTCGATGCGATACGCGCGAAAGTAAAAGTTGTGTAAGTTAATTGTACTATGCCTTACCTTATTACCTTCGCGTGAGTGCAAACAATAAGTTGACAAAGTTTTAGCGCAATGTGATGAACTGTATGGCAGAGCATAAAATACCGACAAACAAACATTGATTTTGATGTTTGCTTGATTTTATACTATTACTATTATTTCCATATTATAACATATTATCACTGGCTTGGAAACCCTTTGTCCCTAAAAGTAGATACCAATAAAAAAACACAACGGGATATTTTTTCACGTATATATTTATATTGTTTTCACAATTAAATATAAAAAATATTTTTTACAAATATACATATTATCATAAATTTAAATAAACAAATGTTTGACTAATTATAACATTGAATAAATATCAATTCCATTCTCTGTCTTTTATCATTTTGGGCAAAATCTGTTGTACCTACCAAGTTTAAAGTAATCAGATAAACCGAATAATGCCGTAAGTTACCACGCAAAATCTGATACAACACGTTTACTTACCTGTGTATTAAAGTCAATGACTTAAGATAAGGCTGTGTATTCACTGTAGCTAAAACTAAGTCACTCTTAGACTAGCGATCGTCTGTTGAAGGCAAACGTAACAAATATAAGTTCGATAATTATCTACGTTAAAAGGACTCCTGTGGAAAATTTAGGTTAATATGTATTGATTTTTTGTTAAAGGTCTTTTCCGTTTTTGGGTAAAGGAGAACGTAGGTGAGAGCACAGATACAAAAAACTTGACTAGACTAGGACTTTCTCCTGTATCGTGTTTACAGACATAAATTGCATAAGGACAAACATACAGACCCGTAATTATTTATAGTTCATAGAGTTTGTTCCGTGAGGGATTAGAAGCCCTTAAGGGGAAATATAACATCAAATGGCTTAGCAAGATCCTCCTTTATGTCGAAAATATTGCAGCATTAATTTTGAAATAAATAGTATACGGTAAAGTTGAGGATTAATGTTAGGGACTACGTTAGACGAAAACACGATTCCGTAAAATTTTCTCGATAGAAAAAAATCCAAAGTTACCTTCAAACTGAACAATAAACCGCTGTTATTCATAAAATACTTTTAAGTAGGATCATGAAACTTTGCATACTAACTGAAAAAACTATAAAGCAGTGCTTATTTACTTTTTTTAAAATACCATTATTTTCACTGTAAAAAGAAATTACCTAAACTATCGGCGTCTTGAAGCTCGTTCCTGCCGCCCGGTTAGTATCGCTTCGGCTTTTGAAGGGCGAAGTTGTGGCGCTTACGATCAAAATACACATTACGCAACAGGACGACGTAAAATTAAAATGAGAAATAACCGTAATATAAATAAGAAGCGACTGGGTCGGCGTTAAGAAACAGGCATAAATACGATAAACCTAATGAAATAAGTATCTAACGACCTATCTACTTACATTATTAGTGATTACAAACACCGACATGTTTGTGATCACATAGCATACAACGCGCGGGGAAGTGGGGGCGAAATTAGAATTTGAGCTGATTTACTATATCCCCTTAATACTATCGTCTGTCTTCGTTTTCGGGAGCGTTTTATAAATACTCGTCATAGAGGTCAGTGATGAAGTAAAATATTTGACAGATTTCATAGCGGGAACGATAATTTCTTAGGAAAATGTAAACTTTAATGTTTCTTTCCTAAACTTTCATTCAAAAAAAATATTCTATAACAACATCAACACGTGTATTCTTTTTATTTATTACATTAAAATGTACGCTTCCCTTGTCTAAAAATAAGGATCGTAATAATGATTTACTATAAAATCTAATATTTGTGGTTGAAAATTATCATATTAAATAAATCATTTGCCGCATTTGAAGTGTTATTTTCATTAATCAGTACGAAATGATATTTTTATCTCATAGATTATAAATACATAGATTGCCGTAAATTTTAAAAAATCCAGGCTATACGTAAGGCGACAAATAATAATAATAATAGAATTTTTATTTCAGATACAAGTTCCATACTTTGTTAGTAATAAATAATATAAACTTAAAATTAATGTTAATAAATATACAAATAAAAACAAAAATGCTTATTTTAAATTAAATATAACAGCTCTGGACCCCATACGCACAGTGTTCCAGTGCCGCACAACCGGACAATCAAGCCTTCCTAATACAGTACATAGGAGTCCGTTGGCACTGTCACGCACGCGTCGCATCAAGGAGGCCACTCTCTTCCGCACTATTGTATCAAAGCTGTCCGTGTTAGCCTCAACAAACATACCTGATGCGGTTCAATATCGAGGCAGCCCCATCAGCATCCTAAAACCATTATTGTACTGAACACGTAAAGCATTTACAGATCTGCGAGTATACTTGACCCACAGGCTGCAGGTGTAAAATGTTTGGCAGTACGCCTTAAAAAGGGTTATTTTGACAGCTTTTGTACAACTTGCAAACCTGCGAGCCAGCATGTTGCACCTCACTGCTGCTGACCAGTGGGATAGCCTTGGGTTCTTTATTCCCAGCCTTGAAAACAAGTAGTTCACTCTTTTTGGAGTTATACCTGAGGCCATGTGCTTCTGCATATCTCCCACATAAATTTGTTAATGTCTCGAGTGACCTGATTGAAGGGCTCAGCAGCACCATGTCGTCCGCGTAACTGATGATGTTTACGAAGTTACCATCTATTGAGCATCCGCCAGTTCTGCTAAGCTCATCGATCAATCCATTTATATATAGATTAAAGAGCCTCGGTGAAGTTAAGTCCCTGTCTCACTGCACACTCCAACCTATATTCACTTGAGTATGAGCATGCCCACCTTACATTATTTGATTGGTTGTGGTACCAATATCTTAATATATCGACTATCTCTCTAGGCGTACTCGTTTCCCTCCGAAGCTTATCCCATAATAGTTTGTACGAGACCAGGTCAAATGCCTTCGACAAGTCCAAAAAACGGGCGTAGACAGGCGTTTTCCTCGTAACATAATACTGGACTGTATGCTTGAGTCGCAAGATTACAGTTTCAGTGGACAGTTCAAGTCTAAACCCAAACTATGCCTCTAGTGTATATGTTTACTTAGTCGAAGATTAAGCAAACCATCCAACACTTTCCAGCTTCTTAGTTTGTTTCCAAAAACTCGTTAAATCTTTTTCTTTGTGGTGAGTAGCCAAAATATCCATTTTTATTTGATTCTCATTGTCTTGACACCACTTAAGCTTTGACTTAAAACACCTCCTAGCTTCTCGCATTCTATCATACACATAACCCGCACTGGGCTTACCATACAGCAACCACATTTGGAAACTGCATCGTGCCTCCTGACGGGCCTCCCGTAAGTACCTATTCCACTCAACAACTAGTTTGTGTTTACTACGCTTTCGTATCTCGTAGCTAGTTTCAGCAGCTTCTCTTAAGATGTAAACAAAATTATTATACAACCTATCAATTACAGTCCTATGATCTACATTTTTACACACTTTATCCACACAAAAACTAAATTCTACAGGAAAATCAGTATTTCTTAACTTATTATGACATATTTTACTATATACGTTAATCTGATCGACACCCCTCTTACCCCACTTCACCTTGTTACATTTTTCTTCATATTGCGTTTTAAATGTCAGATTACCTATCTTAAAATCTACTTCCAGTGGAAAATGATCTGACCAATAAACATCAAAGCATACCTTACAATTTAATATACATCGCCAAGCTGTCTCTGTTACGAGACAGTGAACAAGCCATCTTCGGCAGTACTTTTTAATGTCACTTATATAAGTGTATGTGTCTGATGTTGTTTTTAAATGGACCACGTCTGCACAGAGCCACCTCCGCTCCTCACAAAAATTGGATAACTCATTATAGTATAATTCTCCGGGATACGCATTAAGATCACTAAGAATAATTGCAGATTCAATTTCGCAACTCTCGATTACAGCGTCTATTACACTTAATACCTCTGTAAACTCAATTAAATTATCTTGATTGTCTGGAGGTATATACACCGAAAAAACGGTTATTCGCACATACTTTAATAGCTGTTAGTCTGATACTATTAAACGGAACGATTGTAACTGACGAAAACACGCTTTTCTTCCACATTATCGCCACCCCGCCATAGGATCGCCCACGGAGTATACTGATTGATGTGTTTACCGCTGACTTCTCGTGAATTCAAAGTCACTGTCAATATTCCCTACATATGCAATGTTATGCGGTAGTAACAATGTCTCCTGAAGAGCAATCACGTGTGCCGTCTTGCATAATTCTCTCACCCCGTCCACAGATATCGTAACTGACTTGCAATCAAAACTAATAAGTATTATACTGTGATCATCATTTATGTTCATACTATACTTTTTATTAACTTTTACCACCAGCCTCACTCAAGCCCGTAGCAGGTAATTTCCTGTCATTAAAATTAATAAATCGCCGAAACGCGATACCTTCAGGCCAAAGATTCTGGTCCAGGAACATTTCCGCCATATGCCTGGGAACAAACACTTTATAAGACTTATAATCTTTTTGACATTTTATTTTAATTTCTACCGGTTGTACAGCAACATTCGTTTTACATAAAATATAATCGGCAATGTCCTGGGTTGAAGTCTCTTTATTAACATTGTTTATAAACAACGGTATTCTTATATTTGCTGCCGTAAATTTACCCGTAGGATCCTTTGACTGCCCCTGTAATCCTATAAATCTGTCCCTAAGTCTTTTCTTCTGCACCATAATCCATTCTTCATCCCTTTTATTCAGAAATTCGCCCCCTACCCGTGCTACTTGTGAGAATGTATTCCGTTCGTTAAGCTTGCTCACTGGCATAGTACCGCTGGCTCATTTTGCTACACCTGTAGTTGAGGCCACCGGCGTCTGTGCGCACGCATTATTTTCGAACTGCGTTTGTGCGGAAACCGCGGTACTCGTAGAGGCCTCCAGGCGCTCGCCCTTATCTATTATGTTCGCTTCAGTTGCTGTTGGTTGCCCGACAGGACAGGTGCAACCGTAAGTGCATGCTGACTCTTCGTGTGCGACGCATCCAGCTGACATTGTGAGTCAGACTGAGTTACTGTATTTTCTCAGCTATTGTAAATGCCGTTTGATTTGAAGCAGCTGTTTTTTCTACATCCAAGTTTATAAAACCAAATGGCCCGCTATCCGATTCAAGGTTATCGTAATGTACTAAATGACTCGTGCCTCTTTTCTTACCTAAGGAATGTTTAAATTGGTAATTATTTAACAGTGACCCTTGATTTCCATTTTTAACTAGTTAATTTGCTCAACCGTAGCGTACTGCTCTGTTATAACTTGAACTTGATCTTTTAGAACAATTATGTATTTCAGTAATCTCGTGACATCGACATGGTCAAATGTAACTGGTGGAAGTTTTCGTAGCTCCCGGGCTACGAATATGGGGATAAGTTCTGCTGATGTACACTTGATAAGAGCTATAACGTCCTCGAGATCCCGCTCTATTTTTCCATCTGCTTTGCCCTTTCTCTTTACCCTTTTCCCTGAAGTTTGCACAGATTGATAGAGTAAGTCTTTTGCAGTCGCAATCTCTTCAAGAGAGAACGCAGTTGTACACAGGCGAACTATGCTTTCTTCATTCATCACATCTATTTGATTATGAATAAATGTCAAAACTTCACTAAGACAATGTTACAGCTATCACATTTTACTATATTCACAGAGATTGTGTAGAATGCCACACAACTCTTTCATGTTAAACACATATTATCACGGCAACGTACAAGACGAGACTGAAACAAAGACGTTTAGATACATATTTTATACTTAGGAAATGTGTCAATGCCACTTTTTCTGTATTTTCCTAAAATACGGGGCCCCGTGTGCCTTTATGGTAAAGATAGTACTGCTCAGATGTGCTTGCTTTGCCCAAAACGTGCGCGGGGCAAAAAGGGGCATTCCCTTCAATACTTATGGAACTAGTACGTACCGTACACGTCACAAACACGCAATTCGATTGCTCCGGCCATTAGTCACTCAGACATTTACTTCAAAATTACGAAATAATCAATTTTGATATTTTATATTAAATCCATCTGTTTTTAAGTTAGCTAAGCTAAACGTAATACAGATAACATGCTTTTAAAACAAACAAGGCTGTGAAAATGTAAAATAATGATAGCAGTGGATGAAAGAACATTTTTGTAATATGCTTTATCGTCTTCAATTTCAGCATGCTACAGGTAAAACTAATGGTTTACTAGAGGGCTTACAACTACTTTCACAACTGTGATTAAATAATAAAATAAGTTTGTTTTATGTTTTTGGAGTAAAACTACTTTAGGCGCGACTTAAGACTGACTCAGATATTTTTCCAATGTATAGTCCGTTTACGCTATTTCACATTTTTAAGGGAAGCGTCTAACTACACTGTTTCGTGTATGTGTTATATTTATATACACGAAACAGGGTGTGAATATAATACATAACAATTTTCAGACGTTATATTATATTATACGAAATTTATTTGTAGTCTTTTTATACAGTTCAATAATAATTAATAAAATTATTTTATTTATAAATAGTTTATTACTAAGCACCTTAAATAAAAAAAAAAAAAGGATACTCAAATAATAACGTATTTAAGAGTAAATGACTTAGAAAATGTGAAATTGAATGTAAGCCCACATTCAGTTCCAAACTTGAAAAATTAATTATGCAAAGTTGGCATCTTTATTACTTAATATCTGCTCTACCACAGTTTTTATGGTAATTTTCTCTTCTTAAATAAGTAAGTCATTAAAAACGGATTATAAAATGCTAATATCAATTGCTTCTTCTACACATGGAAGGCGTATTGAAAGGGATATATATAAAAAAAAAACTTCTATAACTTGGGCTGTTCTAAAGACAAATTATAAATAAGAAGCTCCTCTGTTGAAGGTCTATTAAGAAAAACAAAATATTTAATTAGCGTATTGCAAATACAAATACAACATGAGACGCTTCATTGGTTTCAAATCGTGTACAATACTCACCCAAAGCTGATCTTCAAAGTGTTGCCCAGGCTAACCAGACTTGAAGACACCGTACCAGCGGGTGCCGTCTCACTCCTGTGCAGTTTCCTGTCGGGAGGAAACTATCGAGGTTATCCAGTTCTGATGATTCCCAGCTCTAGCGCTACGGGAGTCAGCAGGTTAAGGAGTCAACTAGGACGGGAGATTTCGGTTTGGTACACTAGTGTGTGTAGTGTATGTACATTATGTGTGATGTAACTGTTTACAGAAAATTATTAAAAAAATTTTGCAAGATTTGATAACTATTATGTGCGCACGATAAAAATAGGGCACGGTTTGCTTAGCATCACGCACTAATTTTACGTCCGTTATGTAGGATATGTATGCGAAACTTCCTCCATGAGGCAGTTTGGATAGAGAGCCTAAGAAGCAATACTGCATCTGCATATCTGAGAATGTGAGGTCTGTTAACACGCATTGGGGCTTCTTTGCCTGAAAACTTTCAGAAACGAGGAACCTGTGTCCAGTAGAGAAGCGTACATATAACGTATTATATTTTGCGTTTTTTTAGTTTTTTTTTTCGTGATTCGGTCTTACTTCGCTTCATGGCGTCAGATTATTGCAACGCATGAACATCTCCAATTTTAATATTTGTTTTTTTTTTGTTTGCGCATAGGTGTGCAGTCAGCTCAAGGTGAACGCTCAGTCAGTGCTGTGTGCGTGTGTATACGTGCAGGTGCAGATGTGTGCATATATAGGTGCGTGTGCGTAACGTGTAGCGTGTACCCGCAGGGTGCGCCCCGCTCGTCTTCGTCGGCGAAGGAGCCGGCGCGGCGGCGGAACAGCTTGGGGCTGGCGCTGAGCTCGTGACGCGGCGGCGGCGGGGAGGGCGGCGCGGGAGGCGCGCAGGGCAGCGCGGGCGCGGCGCTATGCTCACCCTGTGCCGCGCGCAGCGCGCCCAGCGGGTCGTCCATGAGCACCGGCGTGCGCGGACACACCCTGCGCACACGTGCACACACTATGCCTCACACAATTCAACAAATATTATGGGTTAAATGCCAAAAAACATGTCTAGACTTGGTTGTTTGCAACACGCGTTAGAGCCCGCGCGCTTAAACTTACTTGTTGTCATAAAAGGATACACTGTGTGTCCGACCACGCGTCCCGTAGTGCCGCTTTATTTTTGCGGTGTATATTCAAGTAGATAGTACATATTAATTAAATGCATGACACACCATTTAGTAATACAAATTTAGGGATAATCGATGCTAAAAAACCATTGATAATAACATGGATGATGCATTTGACATGTAGTGACAGCCATAGGTAAATCCACTCCTTCATACTTTCTCAGTGTCGTAAAAAGCGTCAAAGTAAAACTAAAACAGACATGGGCACTATCTTCCTGATAAGAACTAATAATAATAAAACTGCGGCTGCCAATCCGCCTATTAAGAGTGGCAACTATGACAAAATCACCTACAAAATATCCTATGGAAAATACCTATGTTCAGCAGTAATCTACTTGTGAATGAATGCAAAAGTCTCGAGTGTACTTGCCTCACTTAATGATAGATGATGGAAGATGCTATAAAATTGTTATGATAATTGATATGATATTTTTTGGATAAAGGTGACAATCGAGCACACAATCCATCTGAAGGAGTGATTGCTGTGGCCCATAGACATCTACCTCAATTACGAATTAAAATGCGGATGCATTGTCACCCGTGAGGACCAAGATGGAACGCCTCGCTTTCAGTAAAATGGGTCTCCGGTTCTCTACACTCACCATATGAATCAGCAGCGTTGAGCTGCTATTTTACGCTGGTATTCTGTGAGAGCATGCTCTTTCCCCGGTCAAGCCGACCTATTCGTGCTACAACTATACTGCTGATATAGCAGCAGCATGGCTTTACCACGTAAAGTAAGTAAAATGTTAAAGGAAACGACCGCTTGATATGAATACCTATAATGCACTGATCAGTATGTATTGTGCATAAAAGTGTACCATTAAGTGGATAGTAAACTAGTATATCAGTTGAATGTTATAAAAATATTTTGAAAATAAAACGTTAAAAAACGATTCCGATACAACACGTACCCACATAATTTTTAAACCTAGTTAAACAATTATTATACACTAAAATTTAATTCGCCAATATAGTTAAGTTTAAAATTATATCATACTTAAGGGGCGAAGACTTTGTTTTATCCTTTCCTTCCACCGCAGCTGCTTCTTTCTCTGGTTCTTCAGGAAAACTCAAGGTCCTCGAACAGCGTGACTTGCTATTTGAAGCCCCTTTAAAAAGTAATGTTGTATTTTGTAATTTGCTAACTAAAGACTTTACAGTTAGTAGTCTTATACATTAGCTAAGTAATAGAAAGTCAGTGGCGAAGCCTCCATAGAAGCCGAAAAGCCAGGCTTGCCTCTTCAATCTGTTCAATCAATAATATCAACTAATAAAATAACTCGTAAACTGTTTCAAACTATTTCAATTTCCCGCGCGCTCCTCTTTTCTAGCTAGGCCATGACCTCGTAGCATATATGTAACGTCAACACTTAGCAGTTTGCTTTCAGTTCAAAATACACTGTACTGTCAAAATTAATGAAAGCAAGAAATTGATTTTGTCGTCTCTCTCGCACGCGTTGGCTTTTTACCGGGCTTTCGAGAAGACGATCTCTCCCTTTCTAACGTGTAGCAAAATATTCTCTAATGAAATATAACTACGAAATGTTTATATAGCAATTACTATGGAACCAAAAGCTGGACTTTGCCCTGAAGTTGCTTAGGAGTGCGTTAGCGAGTGGAGGTGCGGGCGATATGTTTGCAAGTTCACTTCACATTTCGATGTTTATGTTTGTTTTTATGGTCTGTTAAAAATTTATGCTTTTTCAAAGATTTTATCGAAAATGTGAGGATAATGTGTTCCTTGTGATAGATATAAGCGTGTTAAAGTGCTGATCGGCGAGGAAAAGGTAAAATCTTTAAAAATGAAATTTTAATTCAATAAACATTTCTTCATACTTTAATAGGTACAGAACTCTTTAGTATTAAAGTTTAATTAAGCTAGGCGTATTACATGTTTAATAACCCAATACTTATATTGCCATATGAATTAAAAATATAATTTTGAACCGCAGCATAAAATATGAGATACCTAGGTATAAGTTTAATTTTATAGGAAATAAGTGTTACAATCTTTTTTTAACGCGCAGCCCAAATTTTAATGTAATAAATCAAAAGAATACAGAAGAATGTATTGAGATTTTTAAAGAATATTTCCTTTAGTCCTTTCCAGTATATAAAATTTTAATAGCGCCATCTACTTAATTCTATAGGTAAAATAGTTTTATCGAACGAAAATTGGTTCTCATGATGGTACCTAAATTTTACGCTAGATTGCGCAAACACGCTATCGGCTAATTTAATATTGATATTACCATATGAGTTTCAAAATATCATTTTGTATAGTTTATTATAAATTGAAAATGAATAATTATATAATAAATAGTTATTATTTTACGGTAAAAAATTTGCAAACTTATCTTCTCATTATACCATGTCTATACAATGGAGAGCGGCCTGAATCGACGACGATTAAGTTATTTCCGATTGTCTTGATCCACTGGCCCTATGGAGAGAAGTTGCATCTCTATGCATTTTCTAACGCTAACCTTGGGATGTGTTCGGAAGAATTGTTCGGATTAATTTCAGCTGCTGAATTACACCATCATACACCGTAACAGAACTTGAAATTCTGTTCTCATCATCACGATCACTGGCGGTCTACTACTACTACTTTGCGATTTACGTGGAATATTTTGTTTCGCACGACCCAACTGTGGAATTTACTATATGTAGCCTTTTTTTCGGAACCATACGACGAACTTATGCCCCTAAAGGAAAAGGACAGACGTCATATTTATCTAAAACGACATGCGAGTTTTCAATTTATGAAATTAATTGCATCAAACAGGCAATAGACCTTAATAAGGGATATTTATTAATCATTATATGGATATTACGGAGTGTAGAAGTAAGGAGTACCAACTCCCATAGTATAATAGTTGAAAAAGTGGCCATCTGTAAGCAGTAAATAACAGTTCAAAAACTCTCCACAACAGCGCTGGAGTAGTTACTGGGATGAAATAAACTTAGCAGTAGTCGACGGTTTGAAGTGTGCTGCTAAACAGCTCAGTAGCTCTAAAATCTAAAATAATTTTTTTTAGTAAACATGACCTCGAAAAAGTCGTCTATCCCACTAATATTTATCGGCACGTTCTTAAAAAATTTAGCCCGTAGCTATAGTGGCGCCATCCTTATTAAACGGTTTTCTATGGACACTTTTTAATACACAGTCTGTACTCCTTACTTCTACACTCCATAATGAATATGTCCGAACTATGCGATTAGTATTTCAAATATTTAAGAAAAAGCCAAAGACCTGACAGGCTGTCATGAATATCAGCCATTGACATCAAGACGACGCAGGCCAAAACCAAAGTAAGATTTAACATTTTACTGGTTCTAGTAAAATTGACAAGTAAAAGAGAGAATTTGTTGAAAAGGAAACACATAGCAAATAGTCTGAAATTGAGGTGTTCGCTGTCATTATTGATAACTTACTATCTGCTTGAGATAAACGCATGGAAATATACCAAAATCTAACTAGTGTTTAATGGAATATTTTGACAGTTAAAATCTATTACAGAAGAAGAGATTTTGAAATGAACTCTTATTATGGTCAGTGCTTAGGCAAATGGTTTGGAAGACAGCGTAGACGGCAAATTCGTGCAGTTACCGAGTTCTTCAAAACGGATGTGAATGTTGCGATTGACAGTAGGAATACCGAATTTCTGAAAATTCAATATTATGAATTCCAAATAGATAATTCATTAGCATGATGTTCCCCAAATTAGAAACTGTTTTGCACATTTATAGTCTCTCATGATCAACAATATCTGCAGTAGTAAACGTTTATTTTCGACGTTGAACCGTATAAAAAATTAATTTGAAGGAACACTATGAGCCATGCCTGAATTATTTCTCTGATGAGTATAGAATATGATTTGCTTAGAGAAATTTATACAGATAACATTATTTTTAAAACCCATGTTATGGAATCTAGAAAAGTTACCTTGTAAAACGTTTAAACTGTAATATGTATAAGAAACAGATAAGTAAATATAATATACATCATTTAAGGTACACCATTGATAAAATTTAACATTAGCTATTTCTAAAAATATATCCTTTGTAATAAATATAAACTTTGAATTATGTACCTACTAAGAAGTTTACAATTATTTGTGTAGTTATTCATTTTAAACTGTTAGTTACAAATCAAAATCATTCTTAATTGCCAGGACAATCTCACCTCTTGCTTTTTGTACTTATCAGAGTCTATAGTAATCTACTGTTCTATTAAGCAGCAACAAAATTGTAACCAATAGATAGCAAATAACGTACTGAGTATCAATTGTTTTGTACTACTTCATACCTAAAGACCCATGGCAGATTAAGGGCATCTCGATATAATTTGCTACGGACCTCGCGCTTACCTAATCCGGCACTGTGTACCGACTGTCAACTTGGTACTGCTGAACGGACTGCAGCACTGTCTGAATTTCGACGGTATCAAAGACTTTCTTATAATTTACAATGACAGTATAAACATAGCATATAGTGTGAATTTTGCCGGGAACTTGACTTTCGACGGATTTTCGCTACTGTTTTATCATCTAAATTAGGGTTTGAAGTGGATTTTGATATGTAAAAGTGATGCGATTTTTTGTATTGTCTGCGCATGTGAACTATTATTAAAGGAAACGACAAAACAAGTGCTTCGGTTATGGAGTATAGAAGTAAGGAGTACCAACTCCCATAGGAGAATAGTTGAAAAAGTGTCCATCTGTAAGCAGTTAATAAAAGTTCAAAAACTCTCCACTACAGCGCTCGAGTAGCTACGGGGTATGTTAAATCACCGTAAAATACGTTGAGAGTGATTTTGGAAATAAACATTTTGAAAGCAACAAAATATTTATTGTAAAAAGAATTATGAAGAAGGTCTGTGCAATAAAAAAATTATAAAAAGTTCTTTAAAATTCAGACTGCAGCTACAGTGGCGCCACCCTTATTTAAGGCTTTCTTACAGACACTTTTTTTATACGGAGTCTGTACTCCTTAGCTCTACACTCCATAGCTTCGATCTTGATATAAACAAGATATTTTGAATTTTTGATCGCTTAGGCGCCTTATGAACTTGAGTGACTGTGGTCATCGAGACTGTCCGCTGGGATGGGCTATCGGAATCGTGAAATCGTAATAGTGAAGAAAATATCTATAAAAATGAAGATGCCGAATAAAATGTAATTTTTAATTGATTACTAAATATCCTAATTAAAATATCATATTTATATTTTATTTACGAGATTCTGAAAAATAATATTTTTTGTAAATAATATATCTCAATATTAATGAATATGTGATAATACATTTACAAGTTCGTTTGCCTGAAGTGATGATACGAAATAACGATACAATATGGCCGAATACACTAAGGATATACTGTATTTTGCAACAATAAGGCCAGGAAGAACTTTAAAGAAATATGAAATGAGAAAATAGAACAACGTCAAAATAACAAAATCAATGCTCACTACATTTCTTCTGATCCCAAGAAAACAACGAATGCCGCGTTTTTATTGAGATGCCTGAGCGTTTTATTGAGATTGTCACCAAAAGAAGCTTTGAAACCATCAACTGTAAGAGGTTATAGTCATAGGTCACTTCAAGATGCAACGCCTGATGATTCATCGTACACAATTTTAAAATTATATTACTTCAAGTCGATAAACAAAGCTCGAGAACTAGGTTTTTCTTTTAATTTTCGAGATGTTGTAGACATATAGACTTTTGAGTGCTGTGGATATATTTTTACATTTTTAATTTTTTTTCTTTTTCTATGAATATTATCGCTCCGTTACATTCACAGCCGGATATCCTACGGTGTCAAAATTGTACTGACGGTAGGCTGTTTAATGGTAAAAAGGGATTAAATATACACATTAAACGATGCCATAGTAAAAGTATTTCGACTTCACAGCCTGCTGTAGAAAGTCATAACTCTTCTGGTAATATGCCTAATGATACAAATTCTTCGCATTTTTCGGAACAATTGTACAATTTGTATAGTAACGTACCAGTGGTTAAAAGAATTCCCAGAGGTGCGAGGGTGCAACTTGCTAAAGCATTATCATGCACTATTCAAAATTGTCTTACGAATTGTGAAAATTTATTTCTAATAATTTATCTAATTCTAACAGAGATACCTTAATTCAAAATTTCAATAAGATTTCTCCAGGAATAAGAACTGTCAATTCAGAATCGCTTTACGTGCTCGGTGCTCCGTTGTTTTGCAATAGTATTAAACCTCTTTTAAAAACAAAATTTGATCAATTTTTAAATCACGTTGATAAATTATATATCTTAAACCCCCATATTGCCCTTACTATTTTAAAATATTGTCTCCTTGTACCTAAATTTACATACTTGTTACGCTCAAGTCCAGTCTGGAAATGTTCGGATTTTTTAAAAGATATTGATAGTAATCTTAAAATTGCTTTAGAAAAAATTCTAAATTTGAGATAAGATACAATAGCCTGGAATCAAACCACTTTACCTATCAAATTTGGTAGTATTGGTGTAAGAAATATTTCTAGCGTCGCATTGCCCGCTTTCCTTGCTTCCGTACATAGTATCAATGATCTATGTAACACAATTTTAAATAATAAAGTAGACCTGTGCTTTGCTGCGGAGGCAAAGCAAACATGGCTAACGCTCCATACCGGCGAAAATGGCCCACTGGAAGTTAACCAACAAAAACAGAGGGATATTCCGTTGGTACGGAACGTCAAGAATAATTTATTTCAAAATTTCTACAGTCAACAAGATCAGGATTGCTTTCTAGCTGTTTCAACTAAGGAACCCAGCCACTGGTTACATGCTCTACCATCAAGCAATCTCGGCTCATTGCTTGATGGGGAAAGTTTGCGCATCGCCGTAGGAACCCGGTTAGGAGTGGCAATTTGTCAACCTCACCAGCGCCCCTGTGGTAGCAGCGTCGATGAGTTTGGGCTCTACGGACGTTCATGCAAGAAAAGTGCAGGTAGGATTTCCCGTCACGGTTCTTTATACGAAGTCATCCGAAAGGCTCTTGTCTCCATAAATATCCCCTCGGTTTTAGAGCCTTGCGGGATATTTACAGACGATGGCACGAGACCCGACGGTATGACTTTGGTCCCTTGGGAGAGAGGTAAAGCCCTAGTGTGGGATGCTACCTGCGTTGACACTTTGGCGGACTTTCATCTCAGGGGTTTCTCTTTTAGAGCCGGAGCGGCATCAGAGGCAGCGGAATTCAGTAAATGGCGCATGTATGAGTCTTTGAGAAATGACTACATATTTATGCCATTTGCTGTAGAGACCATCGGTCCGTGGGGTCCACGTGCAGTGAAGTTTCTAAAGTAACTGTATCCACGACTGG
>DWHP01000213.1:0-22613 GCA_018247895.1 Parnassius honrathi
AGGTACCAACCTAGTTTTAAAGTAAAATTGATAAATTTATAGTTAGGCTAGTCTGATTGTTCCTAAGTCTATGGACAGAAGCATTACCACTGTCAATATCGACCAATCAGAGAGCAGTGTGTTATTTGACGTATTTTAAAGAAGCGTAAAATTAACAGCTCGGACCGTTTAGAATCTTACGAATGGAAGTCCGTTAGTTTATAAATTTACCACGAGACGTCGCAAATTGATAAATTTGCAAAAATGTGGGCGTAAAATAATACAATTTATCTGTCGTTTAGAATTCTACGAAGGTTTATAAATTTGCTAGGAAATTTATAAACCTGCGATTCTTGTTATTTTCCTGTGACATTAATACTGTATCCTTTCCAGTCCAGTAGCTTCAAAACATCGGTACAGTAAAGAGTAAAGTCACCCTGTCTTACACTTCTCTACATTTGTATATGTTTCGTACTCTGATTCTGAACTCTGATATCCATCCTAGCCCTACTGTACAAACACAAACAGAAACTTTTTTATTCAATGTAGATTATAAACAACACTTATTGAAAGTCACTTTTTTCATTTACCACTAGTTCGCAAAAAAAATGTATTCTCTGTATGGAAGAATCAGCAAGAAACCCAGCGGGTTTTTTTTTTTCAAATAATAGCTTACAATTATGTTTACAATTAACAACACAGTACAAATTAGAAATAGCTTGGCAGCGATCACCCTTCCCATGGGTTATTATCATCCATAAATTACTTTTTATATAAACTTATTTTTGAACTTTGCGTATAACAAATTTTCTATATTCTGGGATTTTGTTGTAAAAGCGTATACATCGCCTCAAGAATGAATTACTGACTCGGTGGAGTCGAGTAACTGGTACTACCAGCTTGAGTCTGTTCCTAGTATTTACAGAATGAATATCACTTATTTTTGCAAAACTGCTTTTATTTTTGTGTTCGTACATTACATTTTCATAAATGTATTGAGAAGCCCGAGTAAATATATTAATTTCCTTAAATTTTTGTCTCAGTGACTCTTTTGGTTTTAAGTTATATATTGCTCTAAGGGCCCTCTTCTGTAAGGATCAAACTCTCACAGAATACCAACGTATAATAACAGCTCAATGTTGCTATTATACTCTGGTGTTTCGAACGGTTAGTGCAAGGAACCGGAGACCCTTTTTACTGGAAACAAGGCATTCCATCTCAGTCCTCAGGAGTGACAATGCATCCGCATTTTGATTCTTAATCGAAGATAGATGTAGATATCTATGGGCCACAATATCCACTTATCAAAACGTGACCTGTGTGCTCGTTTGTCGCCCATATTTTATGAAAAAATTTTATCCAAATAAATCGTTCTAATCATCCAAATAAGTTTGACAAAACCTTGATATCATTAGAGAAGTCGGGGAGCGTTTCGGTCCGTCGGGTCATTCGAGCAAAAGTTTTTGATATCTACCCCAAAAAACAATGCCCAATAACTATTCATAGCCTTCGATATTTTTAAAAAGTGGCAATGGGTTGATCACATCTGTCGCAGAAGCGATAACCGTTGGAGTAGACGTTTCAGAGAGTGGAGACCGCGCTGATAGAGTGCGAGACACGATTGGACAGAGATTAGGCGCAGGGCGAACCGCTTTGCCTATTATACGACGCGCTGGGTGAAATACCACCCGTTTTCTACCTCTAGGCTACTAATGAGAATTTTCGATTGAAAAACCCTATAACAACCATCCTTTGGCCCGACCCAGGATTTGTACCCACACGTGGTCCTGCTACATGATTAACAGTCGCGTTTAAACCTACCTACCAAAAATAACGTAATTGAGTGAAACTCGTGATAACACAAAGTACATCTAAGTCTTAGTCTTATTTAGTTTGTAATACTTAATTTAATTAGAATTGTCGTAAAATAACTCGATGACCTTAAGCCCTTTCGCGGAGGTGAATCAAAGATTTAGCGTAGCTTGGGTACCGCTATAGAGTTGCAAATCACACCAGGCCTCAAGGCAGACGACACAGGATGCACTGGCGCACGGACCAGAACATCAGATGTACGAGTATATTTACGGAAATATTTTACAATTTGCGGTTTTGTGACGTCTTAGTTTTTAAAACAAAGAAGAAATTTCAAGTTTACCCACTCTTTACAGTATTGTACTTAGAACTCTCAGGTTGATTTACGTTCCATGGTGAGATTCGCTTACACGTGCAAACAACACAAATAAAAATTGAACTCATATAGAAGAAGTAAAGCCTCAAATATTGTGCAGAAATTATTTAAAATGGCATGTTAAAAATTACATTTGTATGAACAAAATACTTCAATCGCTGTACTTTTATAGTCAGTCGGGTTATAATTTATTCGATGGATAATTTAACTAACGATTGCAAAATCAGCCCATAGTGCTTTAAAGTTTTGAAGTCAATTAAATTAGTTTTGCGGATTTTGCAGCGTTTTATTTTAACGTTCTAATTCGTTGCGTGTCGAGCACTCCACAGCACCCAGGGTCACGAGGGGGACCGAGGTGTTTGACGTCCCCATGTCATAGAATAATTTTTGGTCCGATCTAACGTCTTCGAGTAATTACATACATACGTATCTAACGTCGAAAACGAAACGTCGGGAATTAAAAAGCTAAAATTAAACGTGATAAAATTCGTAAAATTAGTTGCATTAAGTAAGTAGGTAGTGTTCATATAAATATAAGAAATTGTTTTTGAAGTCGGCATTAACTTTTTATTAAAACTTGATTTTTTGCCCCTTTTAAATTAAATCACAATTAAAAACATGCATTATTTATTTCGGAACTAGTCCATATCACAAGTCGTAGATACACACCGAAATTAAAATATGAAATCTAAATTATAATGTCAATTTTATATCAATAACTTACATAAAAGTTAAAAATGTTAAAGGTAGAACCTATATACATCCCACTGCTGGGCACAGGCCTGCTCTCATTTCTAAATCAGTTTGGGGCAAGGAAGTTTCCGCTGCGAGTGCTACGAGTTGGCGAACTTCACATATCTTTGATTTTATTTTTCTCATTTTTCGGGCATGCACGTTTCCTCACGATGTTTTCCTACAACATCTAGCACGTGGTAAATGAGCACTTAAAATTGCAGTTAACAATTTCATTGTTGCCGGTGGGGATCGACCGTACTGTAAAATTTACATAAATTAATATTTCTTCTTATTATTATTATTTCATTTAAATTAAATTATTACAACAAATACACAGCTCTAACGTAATCTAAATGTAGGTTTAGATCCCGAATGTTCAACATGAAGCCTGGTACAGTGTTACATTATAGGGCAATCCGACTCACGACTCACTTCCGAATGATCGCCGCGCATCCGCCTGTATTCGTATTCACAAATAACCTCGATGCGCTACAAAAGCGTGGCGGCTTCATCATTGTCCTGAAGGCGTTATTGTATAGAATGCGTGAGTTGGGTACACTAAGAAATTTCACACGCTGGCGATAAGGAGTTACTCTGACGTCACAGGTGGCGTCGGGCGATTGATAAAAATATAAACAAACTCAAGTTCCAAAACTGAAGGGACAAAGGAACTCGCGGTCCACCTGGTGGTGGCTGACTACTGCATTCCATGAACACCTACAACCAATTTCTAATAAAAAAAACGATTGGTCACCTCTGAGGTCTATGATGGAGTGCCACACAACTACTGACTATACTGGCTCTCTTTACCCTTCAGATTGAAACACAGCAGTGCATCACTACTGTTATACGGCACTAATAGTACAGAATGGTACCTAATCGGACGGACTCTATAGCAGTAACATACGAGTTTGTAAAAACTTAAAGAACGCGCATCAGTCATGAGCTGTGAGCATCTTAATAATTATTTTATTTTATCCTTGTGATCCTGATCAGGATACTGGAATAAAATTAATTCATTAACCCTCGGTCTTTCACACGATTGCAAATTTTCAAAAGCTTTTGCAAAATATTTCAAGAAATTCCGTTACATATATAGATAGATAGGCAGATAAATACACGCGAAGCAAATAAATGCGGGTTAAAGTGGAGTTATTACGTCTACTAAATTAAACAAGAAATATTACGGACTAGTGAGTTACTCTGACGTCACAGGTGGCGCTCCCTAGTATACCGCGTTGAGATTAAGTTTGTTTTGTCTCGGAGGGTGCTGATTTAAATGCGAAGAGACGCTTTTATTTTTATTAGCTAGCGTTAGCATACACAAACATCCGGCGACGCTCCAACATCCTGCGCGTCGAGTGTTTGACCTGCGACAAATTACGATCTCTACAACGTAACGTACAGAAGTATTGCATTCGCTTCAAGAGGGAATCAAATAAAGCTCTACCACATATATAGCGAAAGAGAGATGCTTCTAACATTGTTCTGAAGCTTTTTATGGAATAATGGTGACAAACGAACTAACATTGCATTTATGTACGAGTATATGATAGTACGTGTATGCTGTGGACATTTATCGACGATTAAGAATCAAAACGCAGATGCGTTGTCTCCCCTCAGGACTAAGATGGAATGCCTCGTTTCCAGTAAAAAAGGGTCTCCGGATCACTACACTCATCATTCGAAACACAGCAGCTGCAATTTTAAGCTGGTATTCTGTGAGAGCGTGGTCATACCCCGGTGGAGCCGTCCTTTTCATGCTACAATCCTAATCATATCATCTTGCACATATCACAAGCCAAAATTAGAAGCTCAATGCTGCTGTGTTGCGTGTGGTGACAACGCATCTGTTTATCGATTCATAATCGAGGATAAATGTAGTTGTATATTGGCCACAGTATTCACTTACCATCAGGTGGACTGCGTGCTCGTTTTTCACCCCTGTTTTAAAAAAAAGATAATATCAAACCAACTTTTTACGTGCTAGAGCCATGCTGCGGTTATATTAGCACTATAGTTGTAGCGCGAATGGGTCGGCTCGACTGGGGAAGAACCACGCTCTCACAGAGTACCAGCGTCAAATAGTAACTTGATGCTGTTGTGCTTCGCATGGTGAGTGTAGAAAACCGGAGACCCTTTTTACTGGAAATGAAGTATTCCATCTAAGTCCTCACAGGTGACAACGCATCTGTATTTTGATTTGTAATCGAGGAGAGATGTAGATGTCTATGGATCGTAGCAACCACTTCCCATCAGGTGGACTGTGTGCTCGTTTGTCACCCTATCCTATATTTAAAAAAATTTTTAAATCACTACTGTACCTATGTATAAAATGTTATGTTTCACTTCCAGAGTTATATGCGCTAATAATTTTGCAGAGGGAACACTAATTCCTACTTGAACTTTGTGAATCAGAACAAAACCGCGATAAATTTTTCGTAAATATTCTCATTAACGGTTTAATATTGAAAACAAACAATAGCCCCAGCTACCAGGAGGGCTTTATGGGGCGAGGCGGCGCACGGTCGCGTGTTGAAGCAACGACGTGACCCACAACAAATAAACAGTCGCACAGTCGCAGCCCCACTGCAACGCCACCCGACTTTACTCGCCGGTGACCTGGGAAGTTGTCATTGGAAATCGAACAAAACATCAAACGGCTTTTATTCGATCTATTAACCCCTATTGATTATAAACAATAGGTTCCAAACAAGAATTTAATTGTTCTCGAAACATTGCACGTGTATTGTGCTTTACTGATCCGTTAGAGTAAGTTGAAGTGGCAATGGGCTGGCCATCTAGCTCTAAGAACTGACAACCATTGAGGAAGAAAATTTCTCGAGTGGCAGCTTTATACCGCTAAGCGAAATATCGGGCGGCCCCCCACTATATAGAATGGCGACCTGGTAAGACATGCAGGGAGTCGATGGATGCAGGTTGCTCGGGACCGTGCTTTGTGGTACTCGTTGGGAGAGCAACGGTCATGTAAATGGCTGTAATACTAATAGTTGTACTTTGTCTTAACTTTAATAAAACGGTCATATAAGACTCGCAAAATAATTGTGCCTTAGTGGCAGTTTCAAGCTAACCGTACGAGTTATGAGCACTATTCTAAGAGGTAATGCCATTATTGATTTCGCGGTTATGATATCTTGTAGAAATCATCTCATTAAAAACTTCATGCGCCACCCTAGTATTTTTCGTAGATTATATCACGATAATCATTATTTTCATCAAATTAAAATATAAATTATAAATTACGGCGATCTACTGATGAAGTGTGGCGAGGGGATATTCAACCACGGTTCCTGAATGTCACAGCGGGCGAGATCGCGTCGACCCAACCGACGGTGATGCAGATTCTATAACTTGCGACCGCACCAACCATACGCTGCGAATTGTTCTGATTCAATTAACAATAGACCGCTGTTGGCTGCGCTTTGTCACTTGTGGGAAGTGTTGGTTACCGATCAATCAATTTGCGAAATATGCTTCGATCCCTGGGGTTGGAAAGTGCTCCGTATTCCTTTCGCACTGTATTTGTTTACTTCATAGTTGTTGCAATGCATTACGTCTGTTTACATATTATAATTCAGGCCCATTTTTGACTATAGCGATAACTCTTTAATAATTGAAATGAACTTGGCAGGAGATATTAATACGATACGGGTATACACACCGGCAGCGAACCCTGAGTCACCTACTTGCCCTAATCTAGCCGAGTCCGACGCAACAGAATAGAATAATTTTAATTACCTATAGTAGATAATTGGATAATGCAAATGATAATAATAATAGTAGAATAATTCACCAGCATCTGCCTTTCCACTCGTTGCAATGTCGTTGTCGTCAAGGCCGGAGTGAGGATACTTTTGTTAAGGTAGTGCGCCCTCCGTGGCTGCGTCACCACGTACCATCAGGTGGGACGGCAGTCCAGCAAGCAGTAAAACAAAATTGTTAAAACTCACTTTGTTACATCTACTACTGATCAAAAAGATCAGAACTTCACTTCAGAACCAGCTGAACTCCACGCTTATACTATAACATTGAAGATACACCGGAACGCAATAAAAGGCGAGGAACACTCGAGATATAAACAAATCCATAAATAATATGCCATAATTAGGTAATATACGGCGGCTTAGAAGAAGAATTGGTATTAGATTAAGGGAAATCTGATCGATCTAATTAAAATTTACTATTTTTGTACGTAGATCTGATAATTTTTATTGGCATTTAAAACTTAGGAACTCGTAAGTGACAGAAAATGATGTACTGCGGCTAGGGTTACGATTTAAGATCAGCCACTTAATAATCAGGTACTCTGATCGCTTGATTATGCGTTTTTCAAAAAATTTAAAATAATAAAGTTACCAAAAGTTACATTTTTAAATTATACCAAGAGACTTCGCGTTAATTCTTTCGCGTAAAAAAATTATAAAACTTTTTTTTATTTCGAAAACAAAAACCTTAATTCCACTTTAGAACGAAAAAAAGATAGAAACGTTTGTATAAACATGCCACGAACATAATTAGGCACCTATATTTTAATATTTGTAGACACATAAATTAAGAGAAGTACAACAAAATAAAAAAACAACAAATTGACGGATATAACATTTAAAAAAGTACGTACAGTTATAAACATTACCATAAAAATAAGTTCCTCACGTCGTCCGTGTACGTTGCGGCGCGTTCGGCAAACGGACCTCATCCAGCTTATGCTGTCGCGGAAACAACAACACTGGTTTCCAGTGGGCCTTATACACCCCACAGTAAAGACTACATAAACAGCGAAGCGTTACATAACAAAATTCCTAATAAAGGATTGCGAGGGACAGGCGCGACGATGCGACAAATCGTCTTAGTTTTTAATTTACCCCTAAGTAATCCCGACGAGACGGTGAGCCGGGAACAGGACCCTAATAGATGCCGTCCGCCCGCAAACAGGCACCCACCGTGTCGCTGCTAAATTAAACTATTTCGCGAATATATTAACTGGGCTCCAACTAACCCCCGTAACTTTTGCGCAAGACTTACAATGGAGCGAGAATATCAGCCGTGTGCAATTGCAACCATTGCTGCTCTTACATTTTAAAATTTTAAACACCGCTTTAAATAGCGCGCAATAGATACTATTCATTAAAATAATTACGTTATGTGAGTGAGATGTAAGTGATTCTATAATGCGAGCCATCCCCTCAGTGATGTAATGCCAATAAGCACGACGTGGGAGTTCTGATATTGTGACAGCTCAGGGACGGAGCTCGCTGTCACCGAACGTCTGCTTTGTCTATTGTTATTAGTTCATGATTTTCTGACAACATATCTTGCTTTTCGATGTTAAAATTGATAAAAGTTGTTAATTTAAAAAAAATGTTCATCCTCGTGAAGGGAGCACAAGATCTCTTCAACTGTTGTTAGCCAGCACTTGACTACTGTCCCAGCTGATATTAACGTTGGTGTTGCAGTCGAAGACAGTAAAGCACACTGAACCCTTGAGTGGCAGATTACCATCCCTTGTACGCCAGACGTAAAATGCCCAGACTCCTGATAAACAGTAATATCCACCCATGTGACTAATACTCAGTCCGGCAAGTTCCCCTACATCAGAAGAGATCCATGTCTAAAAATAAACTATATCGGACTGATGCAGAAGAAGATAAATTAATATATTTATCGAAAATAAAGGGTAAAAAGTTAAGAGATAGACTAAAGTGAGGGTAGGACACAAAAACCACAGTATAAAGTGCGACGTAGGCGACGTGGCGGAAGATTTCATCCATCATCAAGTCATTCATTACGTTGTCGTGTTTACCGTGACCCTGTCCATTATGATAATTCCACTACAAGAAGCAAGTGAGAGTACTTATACTGCGGTGAAGCCACGGTACATCGAGACAAGCAATTTGCTTATAAGAATAATAAGATATAAGTCTTCAGTTTGCATACTTATTCTATTTTGGTGTTCATGTGTGTTGCAGTGTTATCATCATGTAATTACTCGTACATCCATCACGTTACACTAACGTGTGAATATAACCGGGACGTATCACGGGATGGTCAACTAGTAACTGAACTGCACAGAATCTGTGATGCGGAACGCTGTGTTTTGATGAAGCAAGAGAGCAAGAAGATCACCCGCTCCGACAATATTTGTTTTATAGCAATAACCTCTCAAATTACAACTCAACTTACATCTGACTTTTGTACTTTAAACAACAATTTCCCATTTGACAATATTTTCAGAAATTGTGATCCTTTCCATTACTCTCTTTTCAGGGCAATCGGATAATATTGATCGAAATACACTTATAGAGAAGATAACATTCTAAACGAATTAACATGGAAAAAATATGATTATAACGACCAATCTACTTTATGTAATTTATTATAATACATATACTCCTATTTTTAAAATCACACAAATATTTTTGTAAAATTCCAATAGAACTTCGTAATATGATCACATATTTATGGACATTATATATAGATTCCAGTCCTGCATAGAATCATAATTTAAAGAAGGATTTGATATAAAGTAACGTTAAACGAGTTCCTTCGTCGGCCTTTCCAACATAATTGCCCAGGGTCATAGGATTTCTAATTTAATTTCCACCTATCTTCTTTACCAGTATTTCGAAATCACCGTTAAACACAAAGTTTCTGATGGCGTCGCTCTCAGTGCCTGAAACATTAGATTATTTTAATGGATTGTTTAGTATCAGAGGATCGCCAACTTGTACGAAAAACTTGGTTTGATTCCTTTTATATAACAAGAACTCATAAAAGCCCTAATAGGCTTTTTCTTAATTTCGGTATTCCAACAAACTCTTGTAAAAATTTAATCTTTAATATAGGTTCCAGGAACTGTTACGTAGATTGCAATCGGATCCCCGTCATCCAACATCCAAAAATATTAAATCGTGAGAAACCGAACGCCACGTAAGCCATAAATCTGTGCGGGAGCCCAGAGAGCGACGTGTTAATAGACGTCGAAGGAGCTGCGATGTTATCTTTGTTCTATAGAAAGCCTCACACCTGGGTGACCATACGGCTGAGGTTGTGACGGACTGTCCTTTTAATGACCTACGACACAAATCACGATAACAATACTCAATATTAAAATAAATGTACTCGTATAATAGGTGTATCTACTGGGATATAGATCTCCCATTCTGCCTCAGGGTCTGTCTAAATAGGCACCACTCTCTTTCATATTTCTGACGCTAAGCAGGGACTGCACTGCTGCGGTCCGATCCAAAGGGTAAAGAGAGCCAATAACAGACATGAAGCGTTCAGTATTAATTTCCGGAGGAGACGATGTGTAGCCTCTATGTCATATGCCTCTATGTGTAGCCCAACTTCAAACGCTGTCATCTACTGGGGCAGGAATACTAAGTATTTACATTTAAATCCGCTTCAATATGGATTTCCTTAAAAAATGAATATTTTTTAGAAAATATTATTATGCTATACACATTAACATTAACAACCACTGAGTGGCGTTGGGAGTAGTGGTGCTGGGAGTGGTGTTGCTGGGGCTGGTGGTGACGGAGTTGGTGCATGCAGTTGAGGGGGGGCGGGAGGTGCTCTTCAATCCAGGTAAGACACATCATTGTGATTGTTTAGCGGAAGATTGCAAAGAAATTTACATTTTTATTTTTTGTTATAATGGATTTCCGCAAAGTAACGCCTGATTCTATCAATTATATTCAATTTTATTCATGAGGCTTCTTTTTCACACATCGATTACATCCATTCGTTTCCTGCCGGTGAAATAGTCACCCGGTATATCATGACTCTGCTCAACTCCAGTAAGTACACATCAATCAGCGCAATTTAACGGTCTGTAAAGACAAATATCGCGTGACCTGCTATTATCTCTTAATGCAACAGTCATTGCTGACTGCTGACGTCACATAATGTTAGAGATTCCATATGTTAGAATTCGTCCTGACATGTCAGGATGAGCAGGACTTTTAAAAAAAATTCTTGAAAAAGGTGGTTCTCTATACTCTTCATACGAAATACAGCATTAAGTTGCTATTTTACGCTGGTATCTGCGAGAGCGTGATCGTTCCCCAGCCAAGCAAAACCATTCGTGATAATAGCATAATGTAGCAGCAGACTAGCTGTACCACGTGTAAACCACGTACTGAACACACGTCGGTACTGCACTGTACACAAACACGTACCGTGTTAAAATCTTTATACATACCTTTTAATTCATACCACCTTTTGGCCTCAAATTAGCTGCACGATCTTTGCACATGCGGCTGGGCGGGCCGCTAGTGTACGTCAGAGTGGGGTTAATTGCGCAGATTGCATCTGTACCATAGATTACTAAATCTGTACGCCGAGAAACTATTATAATAGCGCTGAGTCGAAGAGGGCGTGTTCGGCGCCCGACGTCCGAATAACCCTTAAGCTTCATTCACATCTTCAGACATCGTACGTGTTAGGTGTTAACACAGACACAAAAATATTTTTTTATAGAATAAGGGCAGCAAACGAGCACACAATCCACCTAATGGTAAGCGGATGCTGTAGCAATAGACATTATATCTATCCTCGGTTAAGAATCAAAATGCGAATGCGTTGTCACTCCTGAGGACTATGGTGGAATGCCTTTTTTTCATTAAAACGGGTCTCCGGTTCTCTACACTCACCCTACGAAACACAGCAGCATTACGCTGCTATTTTAGGTTGGTATTCTGTAAGACCATGGTCCTACTCCGGTTAGCTATAGTGTGGTGCGATCCTCTACCACTCAAATAATCATGCTTTATGTGTAGACGTGTTCGCAGTATAGTGGCGGCGTGGAATCCACTGCCTCATGTCGTTCTGCAGGTATCGTTAGAGGTGACAGCGAGACACTGGATCAGAAGATGGGCAGCAACATCGTTTTGACACCAACTGAAAATTATGAGGGCAGCCGTGGCAAGTTACCCCTACGAGCCAAGTTATGGGGGAGGCTCATGTTCAGTAGTGCACTTTTGATGGACTGTAGATAATGATTAACGGATGAAAGGAACAATGATGTACAAAAGAGGTTTCAATCTAAATCAAAAGGTAAAAAATTAATTTAACAAGTTAAAGGTAGACTGCATATACTACTGTGTGTGTGTATATATATACAGCGCCAACTTCAGAATATGAAATTATTTTATTCTTTTTAGTTATTTGAAGTACCTTGTTAATGTAACATAAATATCAGCTTATAAAATATTATCGCTGTAACCGTACGCTATGAACTTGCACGCATGGTGAGACAGCTTCCCGCGCCGATAATAATTACGCACTCACTTGCTTCCCCGCCTCCCCAGACTTCACTCGGGCCACCATTAACATTTCATTTAAAGAAATTCCCTGCAATATCGTAAAATAGTTATGGACATTTTAAAATATTGCAGGGAATCCAAATAGCTCTTGGTAGAACCATTCTGCTAGTGTATTATTGCTTTAATTTGCCATGCTTTAATTCCTTCCTCTCCTTTGAATCATCGGACAACCAGGTGGTTGGAAGGTCTTCATCTTGTTGTTGTCGATATTCCACGCATTAAAATCAAACGATGTGTTTCGTGTTTCGTAATGCGTACTGCAAAGGTGTGGAGTAATTTGGCGGTGTCCGAATTCAATCTGTCGGTCTAGAAAAATCGCTGGTGGTGAACAATGCCACAAAAAGTCGTATGTGAAACAATACTCCTATTAAATCGCACAGCGGTGGACTGTACAAAATTCAGTTGGTGTGGATGGTATCGTGAATTTTCTCGCGACGTGCGTCCATGGCTAAAATTAATCCAAACATTCTTCTGAGCATTCTCTCTGGTAAGTGCGATTGCAAATGCAAACTAGCGCAAAATCTTCTTGAAATGCCAGTGAATTGAACCTATCAAAAATAACTTGGTCTTCCATGAATCAGATCGCTCGTAGTTGGATCAAATCAGCTGGCCAGGAACCAGTATACTGCACTAATGTTTAGAATAGGGATTTTGGAATTATGCCAGAGGTTAAAATATAATATTATGTCTCTACTACACTATCACCTTATATATAAAGTTATTAGGGCCATGCTGCATTTAAATTATAGTTGCAGCACGAATGATCACGCTCTCTAGAATGCCAGCGTAAAATAGCAGCTTGAAGCTGCTGTTTCGTATGATAAGTGTAGAGAACCGGAGACCCGCTTAACTGGAGACGAGGCATTCCGTCTTAGTTCACAGAAGTGACAACGCATTCTGCATTTTGATTTTTAATTTAAGATAAATGTAGACGTCTATGGGGTACAGTATCCACTTACCATCAGGTGGACTGTGTGCTTGTTTGTCACCTTTATTCTATAAAAAACAATCCTTCACAGTAAGATACCGTGTATAAATTTTTGTCTCATAGAGCACAAGGGATTATTAATTAGGAAATATTAATTTATATATTTATTTTCAGATTACAGACGTATGGTTTAATAACATATTATAATTAAATATGGTAAGAGGTGTTGAGTCTGCAATTGTATTTTCAAAGGGTCAAGAAAGAAAAGAAAAAAAAAAACAGAATATATTTTGCGTTCATATTTTTTGTTTAATATTATTAACTTATTCGGATTCAGCGTTGTAACAATCTTGATAGAGTTGTCGTGGTAATCACGAAGAGACGTTTCGAAGGGTAGAAGGGTTGAAGATGTTCGTCGGTTCTTGAGCATTTGCCAATTCTCACTGAAGTCTGACAGCCGGGTATTCTTATGCAAATGACGGCTCACAGCAAACTTAATTTGGTCGAGCCATCGCATGTGTGACTTCTTCTCCTTCTGGTACCCTCTACATTACCGTGCACGAGAGATGGAGTCACTCTTACGCCGGTATACTTGTCCGAAGAACTTCAATATGCAACTCTGTTCCAACTTTGACAGGTGTTGCTTAATGCCAAGGACTTGGAGAATGGAGACATTGGTGCGAGTTCGGTTCATGACATTTCTACTATAAAACTCGACATAAAAAATGATTAAACTAATTATCATTTGCGACTTGTGGTTTTATTTCTTCTAACAGACACGCAGATCGAAAAAGTTTGGTCTTTGACAATACTCTTTCCCCGGCCCGGCCAATGCAGAGGTAATAAAACTAAGTACAATTTAAAAATAAAGGATTATTTAAATGAAACTGAATTTTTTATGGTTGAGTTTTTTGAAATAGAGTAATTAAGTACTCAATATACGTTTGTATATTGATTTGGAACCACGGAGTTTTTGTTACATTATGTATACATATAGGTATTACTTCTGAGTAGCGTCCAATGATAGATAGTGAAGCGATCTATGATATGATTATAGAGATTCAAATCCAGTAGTTAACTCTTACTGTCTGATGTAAAAGAGAAACAAATAGATGTTTAACTCCCAAACATCGTATGAGTAGTGGAAAAACACTTTTAAAGTTAATTAACTGCTAATATACTGCAGCTAATCGACTTCTGTAACAATTATATTGACTTTCTATAGCCTTCATTATTAGTCTATACTCTACATTTTGTACGTGGTAGAGCCATGCCGCACCTTTATAGTTGTAGCACGAATGATCAGCTTGACCAGGAAAAAATCACGTTCTCTAAACTACCAGCGTGAAATAGCATCCTAAAGCTGTTGCGTTTCGTACGGCGAGTGAAGAGAACTGGAGATCCTTTTTAGTGACAACGAGGCAATCCATTTTAAACAACACATTTTGCATTTTAATCCTTAATCGAGCATAGACGTATATATGAGCATTCACTTACCATCAAGTGAACAGTTCGCTCATTTGTCACTCGTATTTTATAAAAATAATCGGACAGTCTCCGAGGCAAAAAGAAGTCTTACCATCTAAAAATGAGAGGTTATCAATATTTGTTATAAATAACAGTACTGTAGTTACATACCTTGTTTCGTTCACACGCATGACTATATACTAAATTATACTTACAGCAGGTGAACTTATTACTGGCGTGTGCTGCGTACTCATTAATGAACTCGTTTATTAGGGCCTCGCTCGCCGTCCGTGTAATCGGTGCAAGAGTGCTGTACCTTCAGTACAATTCGCTGGAAAACCACACCCACAGCTCCGCCAAATTGTGAAGTCGTTGTACATTACAAGGTACCTTGCAACGACTTGTCTTTTTTATTTTGTCGGATAAATGTATTATTATAAGGTCTTATCACATTGCTGGTAACCGTATTATTAATGAGATAGTGGTAACAGTTTACCGCGCAGCTTTAGTCCGTCTTAACGGATTTAAAATGCTAGTACATAATATGTTTTATTAGCAGGACCTATAGTGAATAAGAAATTTACTCACTTTGCTCTGCACACTCTAAAAATGCGGCTACGATGTATGTGACTGGGTCGATTATGTATTTCGCGTAGTTGAGCGAAAGCCGTTGGTAACTAAGAGTCCATTATGTAAAACAATCGATCGATCAGTTGTTAAAATGCATGGATAACCTGAACTAAAAATAGCAATATAGAAAATATATGAGCAACCAGTGGACTTGAAATAGATTAAGAATTATTAAGAACTGTTTCTATACATCATTGTCTACAATACATGTACAGTAGGCACTTTTAAACAGAATTTCCTTGACAAATAATAGTTAATTGTTATTATCAACATCATCATTTATTATCAAAAGTCTTCTGCTGAACATAAGCGTGCCCCATAGAAGCAATAGAAATGATAGTTAATAATCTTAAGGAAATTTTCTATAAATGTTCGCGACAGCAAGTGATGTGCAACGTCCACCAGTGCAATATTGTATCGGACGTACGATATATAATTTGGCGGCGCAGTGGAGCTAACAACCGCGGTCCCATCTCACTCGGCACTCGCCATTAATAAGAGCACATTCTTCTCTGATGGCTTAGCGATGCATCCTAATTAGATTTGAACTTGAGCGGAAGTCGAGAGCGCTGTGCACGTTTATGTTGCTTGAAGATATTAATTTGTGCAGTGAGTTCAAAGTAAAATAGCCGTTGAGTAAATTGATTTTTACAGGTGCGAGTAATTTTATGTGACTGCAGCGGATCGAGCGGTATTCACAAACGGAGGATAGCATTATTGTACTGCATATTACGTACTTGTATATATTTGTTTGAGCGTCCACTTGTAAGTTTTACTAGAAACCCTTTTTACTGAATACGCTACATTCCTTCTTAGTCCTTAGGAGTGCACCGCATCAGCATTTTGATTTTTAATCGAGGATACAAATATAGATGTCTACGGGCCTCAGTATCCACTTATCATCAGATGGGACTAATAATAGTTAGTTATAAGCCTTGGATATACTTGGGGACAAAAGGAGCGGCATGTCGCACAACATGTCGCTAAACAATTACGTGGTATGTCCCGGGACATATGTCGCGGAAAATTTTGCAGGCCACATTAGTCAGTGTTTATAGAAATGTCGCCCGAGGAAGTTGTGGCAATTAGTGCTACGTACGAGTACGTAGTACTTACTTCGGGAGTAAAACGTAAGCGAAAGAGAAGGTGGTGGATGCGGAATATCTTACTATAACAAAAAGAAAAAAGAAATAATATTTTAAGTGATTTCCGCATGTCTGATGAGTCTTTTGTTAATTTTGCTAGAATGTCAACATATGATTTTGAAACTTTACTATAAGTGATCAGACCTTCCATAGCCAAACTGGATACAATACTACTGCATTCACAAAATGGCGCGAAATTGAGGCGGGACACGTGCGCTCGCTCTCGGAGCGGAACGTGCGACATGTCCCGCGCCACGTAAAATGTTGCGGGCCACGTTGCGGAGCACCGTGCAACGTTGCCTCGTCACGTAGATTGAGTGTTCCGCGTCTTGTTTCGTGACAGAACGTCCCCTAGTGTATCCGAGGCTATATGCTGTTATTTTATAGAACAAAAAAAATATCCGGCCAGCATTTAGTCGATATCTTTATCACTACTAGCAGTAGTGTCACGTGGATCGTAACAGGAGTTCAATAAAACAGGAGATGGCAGCAGCACCTTTGTGATAAAAATCTAAAATTATAAAAAAACTGAGGTTAACAACCCAACTGCCTCGCGCGACAACTGAGTCTCCGCGTATGAGGTAATCTATGAGAAAACCTAATTTCAGCTATGAACTTTTGATAGACTGTAAAATAAATTTAAAATGAAAAGCTATTAAAACGCTTATATTGCCATTGGCTGTAGTTTTTTTTAGTTATTTTCTTCTACCTGTGAGAAAATTAAAAATATTTCAGCAATTATATGTTAAAAGGAATAATGCCTTGATTTTCGCAAAAAAATAACAAACGTAAAGCAGTTATTATCCGTGCAAAATCTTCCATGGTACCGTTATTTTCAATATACACAAAAACAAGTCTTTTCGTATACTATTGAACTAAAAAATCATACATAGACTTGTATCGCGAAGATATCGAACACGCTGGAAGAAAATTAAGACTGTGATTAAAACTGAATAATGGCCGTCGCTTCTATAAAAGTGATTAAATGAAAATAAAACAGTATTATTAGGCCTATGATCAACAATGGACCCGTGAAGGGCTGTAATGATGACGATGATGAAACAGAATTTAAATTTAAAGGTTTAGAAAGGAAACAAAAAATGCTATTTAAATATATCCATCTACTGGACCGGTAGATTTGTGGGTCGATAATCCTGCAGCTAAATTGTTATTTATGCTGAATGGAGTATCCTGCTTCGCTGTATGGAGCATTTATACGTGGCAGAACCACGCCGCAGTTGTACATTATGGTTGTAGCACGAACAAGTCGGTTGCATCGGGGTAGGAGCACGCTCTGACGGAATATCAGGCTGAAATAGTAGCTTCGTGTTTATATGGTGAATGTAAAGAACTGGAACCCTTTTTACGGAAAACGAGGCATTTCATCTTAGTCCACAGAGGTGACAACCATCTGCATTTTGATTTTTATTCGAGGGTAAATATAGATGTTTATGGGCCACACCATCCAAGCAACCTGACTGAGACCATCAGGTGGACTATGTGTCCGTTTGTCACCCTTGTTCTATAAAAAAATCCTGGTTCCTGCCGCACCCTTCAATTTTTAAATATCCTTAAAATTTAAAATCAGAAAAGTTGTGTAATATTTGCATGTTGTATAAAAATGAATTCAACATTATAAAGTGACGATATCTCTATTCCTACTTACTTTTATTTAATATACGTTTACCAACGGTAAGTGCTTATAAAAAGCAAATTCGTAACAGCCAATGTTCTTATGTAAGTAAGTGTATTGAAATAAAAGTAGTTTTTACGGATTAAATCACGTATGTTAACTTGTTGTATGTATATTCCCGAAGTTTCAAGCACTTTACGGCACCTATGGTCACAGAGGGGGAGGGGGGGGGATTGTGATGTTTGACGTCCCAATGCCATAGTTAACCACGGCTGCCTACAGACTGAAGTGATTAATTTTTGTTCGGATTAATTCCAGCCGCCAAATTTCAAAAACGCACATCGCGTCAAAACTCACGATGCCATCCACGCCATCCGGATGCTTGCGGGTCCACCACTGTACATTTTACTAAGAATTTTCTTTCTAATACGACCCCTCTGTGGAATCGTTTACCACTGGACTGTGAGTGATTGCAGAGGGGATTGGAGGTGAAGTGAATCGGGTCTTGTTTTTTATATTATATATTGATAACCTAAATATGTGCGCACTTGTGACGACTATCGCCATTTTCAAAATTTGCAATGTATTCGTACCTGGATCAAATGCAATAGTTATGAGCTCTTTAACTGGTATTTGAGATACTAGCAAGGGTTCTTTAACATCCTTCTCATTCATCAAACCACTGAACACTTCACTCGCCAATGATACCTTTCTATAACTTCCGTTTGCCTTATTTATTCTTGTACAATAAATTACATTTCATTCGTTCACTTTTTTCATTCATTCATTCGTTTATTTATTCATTTATTCAATCGTTCATGCACTTTAAGAACTGGTCATTAATTTCCTGACAATTCTAGACTTCGGTCCGTGTATCGTAAGACAACGTCGTATCCAATTACTTGTCACCACGTCCCGTGGAACTGGTCCCCACCGACGGGACTGTCAACAATTAGCATTTGATTGGTTATGTTAACTATTTCTCGAAACGTTCGCGTCTCGCTTCACAATCCATCGCGCTGAAGTAATAACTATAAAAAGCCACAAGGCACAATCGTTTCGATTCAGTTTTACGTGAAAATGTCTTAAATGTTTATTTACTGTTACAACCTTATAAAGTCTACAGCTGAACGTAGACCTCTCCCATTGATTGCTTCACAGGGAGAATATTTGCCGTAGCTGCCACGCTTGGCAAGCGCGTTGACAATCGCCTTTTATTGCCCATCTGAATTGTTGGCCTTGCGACACCCACGATATTGGTTAATGAGTGTTCTTACACCGCCACTACATGGTAATGAATATTTATTAAATGTTTTTATTCTTACATAACCTATGAAAGTACACTGCTAAACATGTGTTTAGCAGTGTACTTTTATAAACATTTTAGTAGAACAGGAGGTTCTACTAAAATTTATCTTAATCGTCACGCTTGGATCGCAGGACGAAACGCCGTTCACGTTCGACGGTGCATTTGGCATAAAATAGATGATTAGACGGCCATTTGTCGCATAAGGTATTAAAATATCTTAAAAATGATATCATAAAAAATTAAAAATGTTTATTTCAATTACACAATGTTTTAACGTACACGATCTGGAGAACACCTTTTAAGCAAGGAGATGCTTGTGTTAGGTGACACCGCACTTATATTATTAGCAAAATAGTTCACCTAGGGATGCATCGTTTAGAGACGTTCAGTCTCTACGTGTCGTATTATCGATGGTGGTGTGTCTTGTCTAGTGTATTGGGATTAGTTGTGACGGGGATGGTGCACGCCATTGAAGAAGGACGGGAGGCGCTCTTTAGACGAGGTGAGACACATAATTTTATTTTATTACGCGTATCTTAGCTAATTCATTTTTTGAATCTTTAATATAACGGACTTCTATAAGAAACGCCTGAATGTAATAATTATCTTTTCTGCATTTCCCACAATCACCACCTACGAGACCCACGGGATGAATTGATATAGACATTCCCTTGCTCACGCCACCACACGGTAAGTTTATATTGAAAGTAATTAACTCTACTGGTGGGATCTATTTTAACAAAAAATATTGTGTGGGTCGTGCTTTTGTTGCCTCATTAAACGTATATATAATAATTCACGATTGTGAGTTCTCACGTTCACGAAGACGTTAGGTTTATAAACTAGGCGCACACGTGCGGGTTCACCCGTCGGGCGGGACATATCGGAACCGTTTCCGGGCATCAGTTCACATCGTGATTCCTTCGTATACGGTGGTCTTTAAAAATGTCTCTGTCAAAGCGGTTTTAGATGTCTTAATGAAAGAAAACGAAGAAGAGCTTGGTAAAGCAATGGCTAGAAAAACGACCGCGATATAAACCATAAGAATCTACTTACAGATTTATGAATCCATAAATCTGTTAATTTGTTAAATTTATTAAGAATTGATGAATCAGCTTTTGAGTACCTACTATATAGAGTGAAACCCTTAATTGAGAAAGAAAATACAGTAATGAGATATGCTTTTAGTCCAAGAGAACGTCTTACAATAACATTACCTACAATAGTATCTTGTTTTTGTACTGCTTGAATTGCGGTTTTAGGATATTGAAGTACCTTTGAGAGAATATACTTTTTTGATTAATGATTGTGCTCGCAGGTGAAAAAGAACTTTGATATGCCGATGTAAGATGTGAAATTTGTGTTGGCGGCGCTGCTCGAGATGAAGTTCCAGCATATTGAAGTGTGCTTTGAGATGATCTATCTTGTTAATTAATCATACCTGTAGGCATAAATGAACAGTTTCCGTTCAATTATTTAATTTAATACAGTAGGTAATAACATATCACTTATTATTTTCGTGCTATAATACTTTTCATACTATCCACGCTATTCAATCTCTAGCGACCGTTTCACCAAATGATTCATATCCAGTCCTTAAAGGTGTTGATTAACAACAACAATCAGAAGTGGCAATCAAAAAAAATATGGCTTTCTTTGCGTTAAAGTATAATGATTTGATAATCTAATTTTGGAGGTGCTTCTGCACTTGAATTGAAAGATCATATTGTGAGGCCATATCCATACAGTACCAGAAACCAAGACGTTCGTATTTTTAACAATCACTTTAGCAGAGCAAGGAGAGTTATAGAAACGCATTTTGAAACTTGTTTGCAAAAAACTACGAAATCATAACCTAATTTCAAAAATATCGATGATGTAGTTTTGGCTTTCTGCACACTTCACAATTTAAAAATAAGATCTTGTACTTAGTTAAAACATTGGTCATGAAGATGAAAATTTTCGTTCAGTTCGTGATGATTGTCGTCAACATAGTAATCAATTACTGGATTTACAAGTAAATCGCACATACAACGATTCTACCGGAAGAGAAATACGCGATAACATTATTTTAACTCATCTGGTTATTCCTCATCAAAATGAGATTAATTTATGAATCATTAATTTCTGCTTGTAACTTCGTCCACTTGGATTGCAGAAAATAAATAAATAAATGTACGTAAAATAAACAATACTCACATACTGTGTGTCTTCTTCACTTTGACCTTGATAGATGCGAGAAATTCCCAACTGAAGTTCTAAAAAGAGCTTCAGTAGATCAAAATATCTAATAAAAGTAGCATTAAATCAAAACACCACAACGATGGTTCACATTCGCTCTCGGAATTAGAACCGGTTCGTTTGGATTTTCTCAGTCGTCGAAGTTCACGCCAAATCCATTTTTCAATGATTCAGTTTTAGTTTTAACTTACTTCGTATTTGCAGCGGGATTGAATTCTTTACATTTTTCGAGTAATTTTTCGATTGCTTGTGTCTTTATTTCTTTTTTAGGTTTGTGTTTAACTTTACTTTACAATTGTTTAACTTTGACCATCAACATGGTAAAGATTTATAAAGCTCTATAAAACTTGTTTAAAACAATTTATTGTTGCAAAATGCCATTCCCTATGACCAATCTGGCGGGCACATTTATCGCTACGCACACACGCGATACCCGATTTGGTGGTTTTGGGCACGGGCAGCGGGCAGGCATCAGTAGGGCGAATCTGTGCCTGTCCTCACCATACACCAGCGGTTCTGTCTGTAAGGCATAACTGTTAGGCAGATCTGTCGGGCAGATCCGTGCGTGTATGCTTAGCATATACGCGGGGCATGACACTACGCACTTCAAAGTTAGTCAAATTGTTTTGCCTATAGAGGATCAAAGAATGACGGACAAACATAAATAAAAAACGATCTGTCGAGATAAAAATATAATCCAACTCACAAAAAGAGATATAAATTACGCCACGTTGTATCCGTGTTATGACTGCACACTCATCAACTCATCAACCATCAACGAACCCAAACAAGCCAACCAAGCCAACAAGCCATTGCTTGTTGGCTTGGTTGGCTTCTTTGGGAAGGAACACATTCGCACAGAATAGCAGTGTGAAACTGAACTATGTTACTATCTCAATGTGTAGTGTTCGCGTACATATAAGAAATCATTATGTTACTGTGTTTCGTATGGTGAGTGAAGAGAACCGATTTTTTAGATTGAATTTGGATAGTGTGACGGCCCATTATTAT